>MU223409.1:44913-72783 GCA_018584345.1 Thuja plicata | reverse complement strand
TCCCCCCCCCCCCCCCAACCCCTCTCATAAAAATTTAGACATCTCTACAATTAAACCAAAAGAATTATCTGAATATGAATATTTACGGATGAAGAAAGAAACACAAGACAAATTATTGGAAAAGAAACGAAAGACCACTGTACTAGAAAGTGTTAAGGATATATTATAGGAGATTGTCCTTGATGCTAAGATAAATTAAAAGGGATGTCTAATTACTCAAGTGGAAGACCTAGTGCAACAAATAAAAGAACCAAGTAAGTACATTATTGGTAAATAGATTGTTCTTTTTTGCTTTAACTCTAGAATACCCAAACATTTAAGAACAATTGAATACAATAGTTGGGAAATTGAGACTAAGTAACTAATTTCCCTATGAATTTAAAGGTACATCTCCCTTAAGTAAATGATCTTCAATGAATATTGATCCTTCCTATTGTAACAGGGGTATGTTCTTGACCCGAGAACAGAAGAGGTAAACCAAGCTAAACCTAGACAGGAAATAGCTCGGGCAAGAGAAATTCAATTCTAACTTTAGCCAATTTCAAGACTTCATCAATCATATGACCTCTTAAAACTGGTAATGTAATAACTGATAATGAAAATGAAAATGCAAGACTTAAATATTTAATGATAAAGTGACAATGAATCAATCTATTTCACAGGGACATCTCTCAGACTTAGAATAACACCAGATTTCTGCCTAATTAACTATATATAATCATAATACAGAATTCTGGTTCAACCACAAACTGTAAATCTAATTCCAAAGAAACATTCAAATTTAATAAATAGATAAATGCAATTTAGTGGATCAGTTAAAGAAATGACATTCAAACATATAAATTTGGCTCAGCAAAATGCTATCTTTCACACCAAAATTTAGCCGACCCTTTTTATTGATTTGGAAAATAGTACATATAGGGTTCCAGAGTTGGACCGTTACAAAAGGGTAACCAAAATGGTTCCACTTCTCTAATCAGAAATAATAAACAAAATTTTATCTGTTACAATAAATATCAAAATTTAGTACAAGGGGGGAGAATTTGACTATGCTTTTGTTTTCTTCTCCTTGTCTAATTTAGCCCTATAGGCAGTGACAACTATAATGATTGGGATGAGCTCTTTGTGCCTATTGATATGGACATTAGTATATCTGATGAGCCATCTGGAATGTTCTTTGTCCAGGCTCTTGATCGCATATGTCCAATCCTTCAGCTCTTCCAAGGCTTTGAAAATTCATTCGCTCAACTGTTGGAGTTCTGGCACCTTGTCCAAATGGGTGGAAGAATATTTTTCTAGCTTATGCACATAATCAGAAAATAATTTCTTCATACTAGCCAATCCGAACATTTCTTTTTCCTGACCACTTGTCTGTGATTCCATGTGCAGACCTTGAAGGAGTTTAAAATCTTTGTTCTACTCCTCCTTGATCTTGACATTTGTCTGCTGCAACCCTGTTTCATCTTGGATGATCATCTCGATCTTAAATTCTAGGCTTTGAAGCCATTCAATCAAAGGCTCATCTCCTTTCTGCAATATCTTGGCCTTTAAATCCTCCTTGGTCTTCATTTTAACCACCACGTGCAGCATTACTAGGCATTCTTGACATCTCACTCTCTTTGATGCGAGAGTTTGCAGATTCTTGTCAATATTATTCCTCTATGTTTCCAGCCTTAGGAGAGCACTGCCCAGTTTCTCAACAATGACCAGTCCCTCATATTTGACCCTTTCAATCCACCTCTTGCTGATCTTCCCAAAGTGTCTGTCCTCTTGCAACTTGGCTCTCTGCAGCACTGGGATCAAAAGTGGCCTGGGTACTGGGAAAACTTGTGATCAGAGTGATCAGCTATCTGATGAAGTTAGTTAGCTCGGCTACCTCTGCTTTAAGTTGGACTTTAGCAGTCTTGAGCTCTTCAAACTCTTCTTCTATTACCACATTGGTAGACTTCCACCAATCTACCTTAATATCATGACGAGCCAACCCCCTATTAAATGACTGCAACTAAAAATCAGAGGCAGTCATATCCTCAAATCTACCCTCCTTCGTAGGCTTGGTCACTTCCATAGTGAAATGCCCAATTTCAGGATCTTGTCCCAGTGTAGACATTTTCTTCACTTTCTTTACTTTATTCACAGTGATATTGGGATGTAAGGCCCATTAAAGAGTCTCTTTGCTGGAAGTCACCTCTTCCGCTCTCTTCCTTTTGCACTCTAGAGTATTTTCTATCCAGGATTCAGCACTAGTAAATTTGGAAGCAGAGACCAATTATTCTATAAACAACTTCCTAATCACTAGAGGAGTAGATTTGGTTCTGGAAGCAAATGGGTTCCCTGAAGTAGGAGAGGAGAAAACTAATCTAATGACATGAGTAGCTTCTTATTGCTTCCCAACCCTTTCGTCTGATTCTGTGGCTGAGGTATTGGAGCTATCTTCACCCACCTCCACTACAATAGGGGATCCTCTCCTTGGAGTATCTTGATTTGAAGTGATGACTTGTGTATCTATAGAACTAGCTTCAAGTGGTTGCTCAGGCTCTGCACTCTTAATGAGTTCAACTGTAGACTTAACCTGATCTGTGGAGACTGCTTCTTCAGTTGATCCGATGTCTGGGAGAAAACCTTCTCCGCAGGTCTTCTCTAGTGGGATCTCTTTTTCAGGAGGTTCATCAACCCCCCCGCTAACCGAGCTAATCCTTTAGCTATGGTTGAGATTGTTGTAGAAGAAGTCACCGCAGTGCTCAAAGTCACTTTGGTGGGAGTTTGCTGAGATGATGGCTTTCTTTCAAACCGCTTTCTCCTACTTGCCATCCATTCAACTCACTGCTTTGTCCTTCTATAAATCCTACCCATTAAGCTTTCCAAGTCATTAATGGCCTACCCTAGAATGGGCTTGGAGCTTATAGGGAGCGGCTTTATTTTCTCCAAATATGTATTATCATACATATGTTGACCATCATCTTCTAGCCCCTCCACTACTATGTTAACTTTGAACTTTTTGATTTGTTCAATGGTTAACCTGGCGTAGAATCTATCTATTCTCTCTAATTCATCCTTACAATTGGCCCAGTATTCTTCAATATCATCAACATGATGAATTTCATGACTCATTTTCAATAAATCTCAGGCATAATTTACAGGATCATACTGCGGCCTCAAGACATCATATGTCTTCAACTGAAACCTCTTTGAGGATGTCTTCAAAACATTCTTTGCCTCGAACTGGGATGCGCAACTGTAAGCTCTAATAGTCATCAGGAAATCATAGCCCTTCATCTTAGCATCAACATAGATCATATTCACTTGGAGTGTCTAGCTCATCACTTTGACCAACGTGATCATATCATCAGGATATCTGTGCAAATTCAAAGGGAAGTCATCAAATCCTGCAAGATGAATATATGAGAAATCTGCAAATTGAATGAAAAAGCACCCAAAATGGCTAATAAAAGCCATGGCTTCAGGAGAAAATCTCCTTTCTGGGAAGCCTTGTAGCTCCCTGCACAATCTCATTGTAAATGCATCGTTAACTTTGAGATATTCAGCATAACTGTTATGTAATTGTAGACAGGGGGAAAATTCATAACTTTTAAAATCTTTTGGGAACTCTTATAATCTAGGAAGCCCTGGCCAATATATATAAAATAACTAAAGACATGTAGAACTCATTCTAAAGCTTAGCTCTACTTAGGGCACTGGAGAGATTCTTGCTTACCATAAGATCCCAATCAATGAGATGGTGTTAAGAACAGATCACCTGGACTAAGAAGAAATGATGTTCAACAAAATTTAGTGTGTCACTCTCACCTATGATCCTGTGGAGTAGTACCAAGATATCTACGTTTTTTGGCTTCAAGTTTGTGCCATATAATGTTATAGGCAACTTGCCCTTGGCACTCCTCGGCTCTTGAAACCATGACTTCATTATTTCCTTCTTCTACACCACCTTCTTTGCTCCATACTCGGTAACCACCCGACTTTATGTCATTTCTGAATATTCGGCCTGCTCTAGAATACGCAAGGAGTTTTGGACAAAGTCTCAATCAATGGAGAGCAACATGGTGTCATTGGGAAACAAAATTTTCTCGGTGTCTGGATTGTACTGAGCTATACATTCTCAAACCATCTCGGGAGCTTGAACTGCGACTGCAAAACCAGCGGCCTCGACCAACCCACTTTCCTTTAGTTTCTCAATGATAGGATGCATTTGGTCTGCCTTCAATCTTCTTTGGAAGTTCTACATATTGAAGAACTTCAAGGAGGTGTCTGTTATTTTATGCCAATCATAGGTGATTTCGTTCATCCCATCGAATCCTATGAATTTAGTAGCCATGATTCAACTGATTCTGACTTGGGATTAGGGGTATCTCTCAAGAATGCAAGAGCAAGGAACAAATATAGTCAAGAGCTTCAGATTCAGACAATTTGTCTAATAGATAGTATTTCCTGTTTGTAATACCTCACTGATTTTATAACTTTTGAATTCTTACCATTTAACGGCCGACTTCCCACACCACATGAATGAAAAAACTAAGACATTAATGAAAAAGTCCATTATGGAGTAAAATGACTTTATTTGAATTAATTACTTTACCCTCCATGGGCTGTTAAGAAACATCCTTTCACTTTAGTAACCGTAAAGGTAACTTTCTGGAAGTACCAAAAAATTACTTTTCCACTTCCCCTTTGGGTGGAGAAATACTTTTGGAGTTCTCTTTGCTCAAAGATCTGCTGAAGGAGAATTTTATCCTATCGGGATGCTGGAGTGATATGTGATTGGTTTATTTTCTTTCCTTATGCCTTGGATTACTCACGAGATTGATTATTCTTCAAAAATCCTCCATTTAAATGGTTTGGCAGGAAACATACCCCGCTAGTCAAAACCTGCCTGTTAGAGTAGCGGAGAAGCCATTTTCTGATTTTCCACTAGTAAGCTTGCATCTTGAATTCTTCCTCATTCAATCATTCATTTTGCCTGAAATAGATTTAATCTAAATGCCCAAAACTTTTTTATTCCCAAATCTCTGATTTTCAACTTTCACTGACCTTTGATACTTAGTTTGTTAATTGTGGAAAACGCACTCTGTAAGTGATTTTCCGCCAAGGAGAAGCTCAGAACCAATTTTCCACCAATGCTGCAAAAGGGAATGTTAAGGCAAAATACTTCAATTGCATATAAAGCCAATGTTAGAATCCTTCAAAACATGGCCTTTACCATATTTGGGAACTCAACCTACCCAATGAAACATGATCTTAGTTACAAATTCCCTCCGACTCACAAAAGAGAAGGCAATTTAGGGAAATCTGATAAAGGCCTCCTAGCCTAAGAGGATAGCTAGACTTAGAATCAGGACTTACACAAAGCTTTCAAGACCACTACTACACATTAAACATCCACTTTTGTCTGAAAGATATGTAGACCAAAAGTGGGGCAACAACTGGCTCTGTCTGGGGACTTGGACTTTCACATGTCCAAGCAAGGAACTCAAGTCTCTAGTTTTGCAAAGGTCAATAAAAGGTGGCTCACAAAAAAACTAAAGCAAGACACAGAAAGGAAAGCAGAAAGGAAACCTAACTAAAGAAAATAAAATCAGGAACTAAACGTAACTATTGTACAATACAGGGGTTACCTGTTTTAAATTTAGATCTGATACAACTTCAAGTCCTGACCATTATATGTCAGGGGTAATGCCTCACCATCTGGATAGGTCAATTTAAAAGAATTCTTCTCAAAAGCTTGGTGAATCTTGAAAGGTCCTTTCCACAGTGTTTCAAATTTTCTATGCATGCCTTTGGGCACCCTGTGCTTGTCCCATAACAACACCATATCTCCATCCATAAATTTATGGGGTCTACTCTTTTTATCAAACAAGTTCTTCACATGCATTTGATGTCATGTGATATGATCTACCATTTTATCCCTTTCCTCTTCAAGTTTGTTCAAGTAAAGAATCCTCTTTTCAAAACCATCTTCATATATACCATCTTCTACTCTTGTTCTCAGTTTGCAAGTTGCTAGTTCCAATGGCAATGGAAGATTGGATTCAATCCCATAGACAAGTTAAAAAGGAGATACACCAATGTCTCTTTTAGGGGTCACTTTTTTTTCCCAGAGGGCTTCAAAGATTTTCTTGTGCCAGTTTCTCTGGTTGTCTGCTACAAGATTTTTCATGATGCTCACCAAATTTTTGTTATTGGACTTAGCTTGACCATTTCCTTGAGGGAAATAGTCAGATGAGTGACTAATCATAATGCCATACTCAAAAAAAATTTGGTAATTTCCCGAGAATAAAATTATGCGGCATTATCCATAACTAACTTAATAGGTACACCAAACCTTACCAGGATATTCTCTTTGATAAACTCACATACTACCTCCAAAGTAGTTTTCTAGGTTGCTTTCACCTCCACCCATTTTGTGAAGTAGTCAGTCGCAATGATTATGTAGGTATGGCCTGCACTAGACATGGGATTTATAGGACCAATAAAATCAAGACCCCACTATTGAAAAGGACCTTCAATTATCACTGGTCTAAGAGGTAGTGCTGTTAACTATAGTTTTCCAGTAAACATTTTACATTTCTCACATCTCGCTACCTAGTGATATGCATCTCTAAACATTCCCAGCTAGTAATAGCATTATCACAATATATTGAATGCAGTAACTGACAAGGAGAAATATCCCCTGCAAGCTTCATCATGAAACACTCTTAACATCTTCTCTTGTTGTTGTTTGTCAAGGCACCGGAGGAAAGTTCCATCTATAGATCTCTTATACAATTTATCTTCCCAAATTATATATTTAGAAGATTTCAGTTTTAAATCTCTTCTTTGCTTCAAATTCAATCATTCAGGGCATTCATTGTATGTCAAGAAATACACAATATTTTTAAACCAAGGATCTTGCATACTTACTGTTAGGACCAATTGTGTATCTTTAGGGTCTTCGTCCACTTGGTTTTTTGCTATCGCTTTGCAAAGTGCATTTCCTCTCACCAGCATAGTGGGCTTGATTTCTATGTCATATTCCTGAGTCTTAGCCACCCACACTCCTTTGTTATTACATCCCACGTCCTGTTGAGTCAATATGCTTTTTATTGCAATGTCAGGCACATATACAATAGAGTGAGTGTAAAATGTAGAATCTAAAATTCTTTAAAGATTTTACTACTGCGAAAGCATGTTTTTCAGTCTAAGAGTATCTTAGCTCATATTTTTCAGAGGTGTGCTCATAAAAGCAATAGGAGCTTGAACTCCTTCCTCATTCTCCTACATGAGGATGGCTGGTAGAGTGTGTTTAGAATAATAACAATAAATTATGAAATCCTTCTTGTAATCTGGATGGCATAACACCGGGGCATTGGCTATGACATTCTTGATGCTTTTGAAAGCTTGTTTACCAGAGTCTTTCCACTTGAAATTTACATTTCCTTTCATCATGTCCACTATGCATTTGGTAATCTTAGAAAAATCTGGAACGAACCTCCTGAGAAAGTTTACCTGACTGAAAAATGATTTCACTCTAGTTTTGTTCATAGGTAAGCTCAATTGCTGGATTGCTCTCACCCTTTCTGGATCAATTCTTATGCCTTCTTGGGAAACAATGTGACCCAGCAATTTCCCTTCAGTCACACAAAAAACTAACTTTTTGGGATTCAGTGAAATCCCGTCCTCTCTACACCTTTGCAATACTCTCCTTAAATCATTTATATGATCTACTCTTTTTCTGGAAAACACAGTAAGATCATCTAGATACATACCAATTATTTTGTTCTTCATATCACTAAAAGAAAGATTCATACCTCTCTAAAAGGTAGCTCCAACATTGATCAACCCAAATGGCATTTTGTAGTATGCGAAAGTGCCCCATGGAGTCATGAAAGTCATTTTATGCTGGTATACTTTCTCCAATTCTATCTGATTGTACCCTAAGAAAATGTCTAACATGGACATCATCTTAGCTATGTCCATGGTCTGTAATAAGTTATCCATGTTGGGGAGGGTGTAATTGTCTTTCAGAGAAGAATGGTTAAGATTTCTGAAGTCTACACAGATCCTTATTTCTCAGTTCTTCTTCCTCATAGGCACGATATTTTCCACCCAGGTAGAGTGATGTAGGATAGGGTAGATAATCCTTTCCTTAAGCATTTTATCCACTTCCCTAAATATTGCATCAGCAACTTTGGGATTGTAATTCATTTGTTTCTTCCTGAATAGGGCAGCCTCAATTTTTAAGGGAATCTGGTGTTTGAATTTCCCATTCATAAAAAATTTTAGATCTTCATAACTCCAGGTGAAAACATCTTGGTATTCGAGGAAGATTTTCCTGGCCTCTTCCCTTTCTTCTTCAGTGCAACATTTCCCAATATTGATCATCTTGGGGTCCTTTTCACTTCTGATATTAATTCCTTCATACTCGCTAGTGGTAGGACCTCTTTCAGTTCTCTTCTTCTTAACAAAAGTATAATGTATGTTGAAGAGTTTTTCAAGTGTAACTAAGTGGGGAGGGATGATATTGCCTTGCAACTTGATGACCTCTAACTTGTCCTTCTTCCTCTTGTCATGACATTTTTCCTTATGATCACCAGGAGCATCTTTATGGAAGTTTCCACCGCTCTCCAAAAAGAGGAGGTTTTTGTCATCTTCAAACACTTGCCAATCTTCTACATTATCAGGCACGGATGGTCGATACACAACCTCTACTTGGTACTTCTTATCCTTGAACTCTGGGTGAGAGAGGAGTAATGAGGCTGACACTGCTAAAGAGTCCACCTTGGAATTCAATTCTCTCAGTACATATTCAATAAATAATGCATCCAATGCTTCTATTTCATCCCATACTCTGCTCCTGTAGTTTTATAATCTATGATTTTTTACAAAGTATTGATTCTTGACTTGGCACACGATTAACTCCGCGTCACCTCGAGCTCTCAGGATTTTCACACCATTCTCTTTTGTAGAAATAATTCCTAATACTAGGGCTTCAAACTCGGCTATATTATTGGTGTTTTCAAACTCCAATTTATAAGCCATGGGCTCACATACTCCATCTGGTGATATCAAGACCACGCCTACGCCACCATCAAATTCAAGAGTCCAGATCTGGGGTAGCTTTTCTTCAGTGGAAGACTGAATTTATTCTTCTTCTCCAAGTTCCATTTCCTCACCATGGTAATTAGTAAACATCATATAGTTACCAAATTCTAATTCTTGATACAGAATTTGGGCTTTAGGGTCATCAGAATTTAACGTTGTGAACTTATCTTTCTCTTCGAGAACTAGCTTTATCTTTTTGTTACCCGCTGGGATTAAAAACTAAGACCAATCCAGCTTTATCTACCTCATAGATCTCTGTAAAAACTCCTGCTTAACAACAAACCATAACTAGCTAGTATATCAGCAACAAGGATTGTTAACAACATTTTCTTCTTAGGGTGCACTGCTAGGGTTACTTGGGCATCTTTGATTTGGCCAACCAGGGGTACTTTCTTGGAATCCATGGAGTAACATCTACCATGAGCTTTAGTGAGAGTAAGACCTAAAGCTTTAGCTACAGTCAATGACATTACATTTTCTGAGTCTCTCGAGTCTATTATGCAATTGCTTAATTTGCAACCATTAATATATAATGACACATATAATGGATCAGGTTTTGGCCTGGGAACGTAGCCAAAATAGATGACTCTCCCTGCTCAATTGGGTCTACAAATATATACTCATTTTCTATAGTATTCATGACATTATGGTTTAAATTTTGATTCCCCTCTTTACATTAATCTACTAGCTTTTACAGTTCTATAGGATTAGACTTAAGATAGTCTATGGGGGAAATCTGAATTCTAGAATCTCTACAGAATTGAATAATGTCAAAAGAGTTTTTCTCCTTACCTGGTTGTAGAATCCTTACTCCTTAATTGGCCTCCTTAGAGTTGGAATTTGATGTCTCATTATTCTTTGGTGGAGATGTGGAAGTGGGGCTCTTATCTTTCTGACTCTGGGTCAAGACTGTGTAGGAGGTTCCATCTATGGTAGCATAACATGTCGCTTCTCATTCTGAATCTGATTCATAATCTAAATATAATTTTTTAGTGTCACCATGTGAGTATGAATCTGGTTCATCTCTAGATACTCCAGTATTCCACTCATCAGTCTGTTGCATCTTCCAAGCACGAGCTACATCCGGGCAACTTTCTCCATCATGATCCTTTGTTAGGTGAAATGCACACATGTTCCCCCTTTTAGGAGGAGCTTCTATAGCTAGCCTCTGTGGTGGAGGTGTTAATTGTAATTTCTTTCCATTGGCATTCCTCCCTTCATTGTTTCTTCCAGGCTGCTCTTGAAAGTTTCGCTGATAGGGATTATTAAATCTAAGAAGCTGCCTCTTGAAGGAGATGAATTCATTGGATAATTTTTGAATCATCTCATCTGATGATGTGGTGTTACTAGTACCGGCTCTAGATTGTATTTCTCTTTTCCATTTTCCCACTGATATCATGTGGTCTTCTAACTCCAACACGGTCCTTTGGGAAAGGTCCAAAGTGGCTAGATTTGTTCTTCTCAAATCATAACTGATGTCGGGAGTGTTAATCTCTAAGTATTTATTGATTATTTAGTGCCCACACTTAATCATTTATTCAAGCAGTTTTGGTTGGCTACCACTACAGCCGAGCTGAAATAGTATAGGTTGAGCTACCAGGCAAGTTGTTTCCAAGCAGAACATATCATATATGTCGAGCTATCCGAAAATTCTGTGTTGAGCGTTAGAGACTTCAGTGTCGAGCAATATAGTTTTGACGTACATGTCAGATATGACACAAACTTTAAGGTAATATGTTTGGGCCAACTTATGGGTGTATTGGGCTGACATATGTGAAGCATTTAATATCCTCTACAGAGTTAATTATGCATTTAATTGTTTTATCCTATGTATGGCATGTAGCCAATCATAAATTGGAATGCCTAGGAGGCATAAGTTTTATTTTTTATTGTTGATCTAGATCTATTCGCCAGTTTCGAAGAGTATAATAAGATTGCTTCTTACCCTAATTACAAGAGTGATTGTAGAGCATATAGAGTAGGTGCATACATACATGAGAGATGTGTGAAGGGTTGTTTTGATAAGAAGCGCAGATCTAGCAGAGTAGAAGAGCATTGAGCGGAAAAGTAAGGACATATCAGATTATAAGATCAGGAAAGGCATTATAAAGAGGAGATCTGTTATCAGCATCAGAGTGCATATCGAAGGATCATATCTTGAGACATTCTAACAAGTGTATCAGGTGAAATCTCTTATCAGAGTGGTTCTAGCAGACCTTTCTAAATCTCTTAGCAAAGTGCTTACTTTACTGTAAGTTGAAATCCTTTCACAAGGTAGATTGTAATGATCTAAAGCTCTTAACCGGGCAGACCTTTAACCATGTAGATTGCATATTGTAATCGAACTTTTGTAGCCCTAACAGACACACTTTATTGCTACAGTAGTGAAGAATTTGTGTGTGTCATCCCCACCCCAGTTTTACCTATTTGGTTTTTTGGGTTACCAAATCCTGTGTATTGTGTTATTAATTTACTATCATGGATGATACTAGATGTTAGATCAATTACATATTTATATGTTTGTGGATTAGTTTGTTTTAAAGTGATTAAAGTTCAAGATCTGATTCACCCCCCCCCCCCTCTCAGTATCTTTCTTTCCCAATATTGTATTTCCAACAATTGGTATCAGAGCTTCATTCTCCTACAAAAGGTTTTAATCAGCTTGAGAGTATAGATCTGGAGATGGAGATTTACATATTGGGTAAAGTCATTAAGAATCAAAAGATTGAAATTCAGCTAGCATTACATCAACTTGAGATAGCTAGACAGGAATTGAGGAATTCATTGACATCTAGGAAATATTTGGCCAAATAAATGAATGATACTCATTATCAAGAAGAAGACACTACAAATCTATTTCAAGATGGAGATTCTACTGAGAGCGATGCAGCAATTGTAGATCTATTGAAAAAGAACAATGTATTATGTGAAGAAGTCAGGAACCTAAAAAGAGAATAAGAAATACAGACAATAAGACTATGTGAAGTGGTCGAACAAAAGAAGAAAGATGAAGATGACAAAGATATGGCTGAAGAAGATAAAAGAGTGATAAATGTCAGACTTGACGAAAGGACACATGATGTGCAAATGATGACAAACAATCAGGTTGACATGGAAAATCAACTGCTACTTGTGAATCAGGAGATCAGTAGGAAAGACATGGAAATTGTTAATCTAAGATCTGAGAATAGTCAATTGAAAGATGATTTGAGATTTGAGAAAGAACTGAATGAAAGGCTAAATAAACCTAATGAATCTTTGACTCATTTTGAGAATCTGATGGAAGCATCAAGGAGGCTAAAATATTCTTTTGGATTAGGTCACATTGAACAAAAAACATCTACTGAGAAAGGAGAATCATCAAAGACTGGTGAAAAGAGGAACGCAAAGACAAAGAGCAACAAACCTGTATGCCGCCACTGTGGAAAACCAGGACACACTGCAAACATTTTTTGAAGCAAGAATGGTAAATCCAATCCTAAACCTAAGTTCAATGGTTATTGCTTTAATTGTAAGAAGTTTGGACATAAAGCACATGAATGTTAAGCTAAGGCAAATAATGCACCTCCCACATCAATAATCAATGGATATTGTTACAACTGTCAAAAAATTGGACATAAGGCACAAGATTGCAGATCAAATGCTAAACAACAATGGACATCAAAGACACAAGCTAAAGAACCAAGAGAAGGCAACACTTACAATTGGGATTACAATACAAGGAAAATTTGTCATTACTGTGAAGAGTATGGACATGCACCTGAAGACTGCATAAAGATGCATTTCAGAGGAAGATCTAAGAGTTGGATGAATGGAAGCCTAGTTTTTTTTAGTTGTTTGAAAATTGGTCATACTAAGAGAGAGTGCAAGACAAGAGTACCTTCTCCTACTGTTGAGGAAATTAGAGCACAGATGAACCAGACATGGGTAAGGAAAATAGAACTGAGCATTAGTGAAACTACTGAAGCTGAGGTCACCCAATCCAATGGATCAGGTGATCACACAATCTCAAACTAAGCATAAGAGGTACGTAAGGAACTGTATTTAAATTCATATCTTACATCAGTTCCTAACATATACTATGCCAAAGTCCATATCTGCATATGAAAAGATGCATCAGGACATATTTTAAAGTTAAAGTACTGAGAAAAGTCATCTAAGCACTAGAGGTGCTGAGCATCAGTATTATACTAAGACCAAGCTCATTGGTATATGCACCGAGCTAGTTTGGGTTGCAACCGAGAGATTGTTGAAGTCGGCCGAGGATAGCTATTTTGCATTAACTCCAATGGACAAAACATTTATTGCAAACCTACCTCGAAGCCTATAAAGGAATGAACCATTTATGATTCATTTCACCTTGCAATTTGATATTTCTTAAAGTGTTGAAGCATTGGCAAACTTGATTTTAGTAGAGATTTTTGAAGAATTATATAGCGTGTCGTCAGCCATTCAGCAAAAGTGTGAACTTTGACAATTGTTGAGGTACTCTATTTTCATATTTGTAACCCTTTTTCTTGAAATCATGGCTGCTAGTTCATCTGCACCAATTAAGGGAATGGAGAAGGAATTGAAAGAAGTTCAATTGGTGAGGAGCGACACCTATGTGCCTCCCAACTTTTGAGCCGTTCCTAAGAGCGCTATCAAAGGTGATCTGACTAGAGCCCTATCTTTTATCCCTTCAAAGGTACTTATGATTCATGACATTAGGGCATGTTACATGTGTAAAATTAGTGAAGTTGGAGACCACGAGTTGAGGAAATCTTATGGGAAACTATGTACAGATGGAGTCCTAAAACCTGAACATAATCATCTAGCCGAGCGTGGGTTAACTCGAGCCCTAGAGTTTCTGAGGAATTTCAGGGAAGAATGGATCAAAAAATTTCTTAGTAGGGTACATGATATGAGAATTTGGTCGGAGAATGGACCAGTAAATATTACCAAGGATATCATACATCATGTAACTGGTTACCCTACTATCAGCAGGAAAAGGACCATGAAATGACAGAGTAAAAAAGACATAAAGAAGGTCACTAAAGTCATATGGAACAAAAGGGGAATAACTATTTCCACCATCGAAGACCTAGAACTTGATTTTTTTGTGAGGGTTATAGATCACAAGTTCTATCAGTCAAGCTGGCTGGACATTGTTCCTTGCATTGCAGTAGACCAAGCATGGAAAATCATCAAAAAAGATCGCACATACAACCTGGCTGAGCTATAGCTAACACAGCTTGCTGAGAACCTTGCATCAAACAGGAAAGTGAAGAATTATGTGTGTGTGTAAGTTTGGATCCTTGCTTGTATGCATATTTTTCTATGTTCAAAAGACTTTTCCTACCTATGGAGACATAGTATGGAAAATAGATAGACCTATCACCCAATAGATAAATTTACTGATTCAATAGTTAGGTGATAATTTTGATAATGTGATGGGAACATACTTTGTGGAGTTCAAGAAAAGTATGAGACTGAGAAGCAGAATTCCTAGTTCATTAGTGGAAAAACATTATGAGGATGTGTGTTTTCTAGTTGATACATATTACACTTATGTTGAGGTTGTAGTACCTAGCGTATCATGGTTAAGGCCATTACCTTATGAAGTAAACATAGATGAAACATCTATAGCTATAAAAACTTTACTAGCAGAGGAAATTGACAGTACTGGCAAACATTTTGGTAATTATGAAGAAGCCAAGGCCAAAATTTCTATGAACCTGAAGGCTGGCATCATGGAAAGGAAGAGGAAAAAGATTGTCAAGAATCTAAAAAAGATGGTTGGCATTGCAAGTGCTAAGGAAGCAGAGGATGCTTCTCTAGGCTTAACTACTAGACAAGGAGAAGACATACCTAGTGAAGAAGAAGAATAAATTGAGTCTGAAGAGGATGTAGTTGTCAAGGGGAAAGGGAAATAGCCAATGGTTTCCAAGGCAGCCAATGTAAGCAAAGTTAAACCTCAAGCTACCCTTCCTACTGTAAATAGACCAAGGACCAGGGCATCAACTATTTCACCTCCTATGGTGAGAACATCAATATACATAAGGAAGAATGCTGCCAAAAGTATCTCAGGGAAGAAGAAACAATTCAAGACCAAGGTAGTACCGAGCATTCTTGCCAAGGAAAAGGAGACTAATCTTGAGTGATGAAGAAGATGAGGAAATAGACATTGATGTGTCGAGCAACATACCTACAGCATCATTCAAACATCCTATTGACATTGATGAGGTATGCAAGAACATTATAAGTTCAACTGGGTTATTTGGATTTAAATTTATCAAATATGAAAAGCAAAGTATAGAGAATAAGGTCAAGTTACAAGAAGCTCTATTAGACATGATCAGTACATTCGAATTGACACCTATAGAGATAGGGAATAATGTACCTACAGAACTTTATGATTTATTATCTAGTAAATGGGAATTTGTATTGATGATTGGAAGGAAAATTAGGGAAGCAACTTGGGATAGATTCATCCCACAATTGACAAAGAAATAGAAAGAAAAATTTGTTGATCAATATAAGAAAAAGTTTGTACCCAAATATAGAGCTTATGCTATTTTAAAGAATGATATTGAAGGAGTAGTACAACAAAGTACTCGAATTTGGAAAGAGATTTTTGGGTTGTCAGTTCCAAAATAGAAGAAAATAAGTGAAGGAACCTCTAAGCAAATCACCACTGATCAAATAGAAACTGAAGCCCAAAAGGAAATAGGTGATGAGAAAGTTACAGACTTGACAATGGATAGTCCCATTGACACCACACTGGATGATAATAGCAATGTGGATGTCGAGGATCAGGATGAGTCGACAGACACAACTATTGAATCATCTATCAAGGCTACTGAGGTCGATGAAGAGAAAAATGAAGAAGGAGCTGAGAAAGAGAAACCAGAAGATCAAGAGGTAAATACTGAAAATCCACCTATTCTAGAGGTTTCTCAGACATTGTTAAATAGCGGAGACAAAATGGAAGTAACTGGAGACAAGCCTAAAGAACAAGAGGCTATACAAGTGTTGGTAAATCTACCACACTCTGCTTCATCTACCCCTCATGGACCCAAAATAGGGAATGTACCTGACCAGCAGGAAATCTTGATTAAGATGAAGTTAGCAACTGAATTGCTTACTGACAAAGGAAAGGAAATAATTGAAACTGAGCTGGTTGACAGCTCACCTGAGCCCAAAAGGAGGAAGCTAAATAAGAAGAAGTCACCAGGACTAAATTTCACTTTAGATGAAGTAATTGTTATTCCTAAATGGGATCCTGAGAATTTGTCATATGAGCAGATTCAGACCCTTCAAGAACTTTTGAAGAGGAAGAAGAGACGGGAAGAAATAAAGAGAGAACAGAAGCAGAAACAAGTTTTGCATGACATCAAAGATATTTTTGTAAATGCTTTTGATATGGATGATGTAAATGACTAGGCACCTATCCTAGAACAGATAGTTCATAATGTACAAAAGGTGACTGATGATAATATCAAGGCAAATGAAAAAATATTGCAATGGTCTGGGAGAAAGTTTGAGAGAAAAGTACTGGAAAAGATATCTAAAAAGATAGCTACACAATAGGTTGAACTTTCCTCTCTCATTGAAATTCTAGAAGGAGTTGCAAACAATGTATTTTCTTTGTACAAAAGAGTATGTGATGAATCTTTCTTTACAAAAGAAAATCAGCAGTTAATTGAGAAATTGCAACTGGATATGAAGTCAACTGCAAGTTCACTGAGAATGGATGCTAGCTCTAGCTTGATTCATTTCAATAATTTAACTCATACACAAAGGAGGTTAGCCAATCTTATGGTTGAAGGTGGCTAAATTAGGGCAAAATTGATTACGATTCAGGCTAATCTGATACCTCATCTGGAGGTTATTCAGAAAGAACTCATAGCTACCAGAGAACTGATAAAGAGAGACTCTCATCTCTCTACTGCAGAAATTTTGGTAAGTCTAGCTGCTGAGCTAGAAGTTAAGTTGGAAGTTATGAAGTTTGTTAAAGATAGTTGGGACACTTTATTTGCATTGATTCTTCAACTTCATAAATAGTTCTTAGATAAGTACAACTTAACCCCTCCAGCAATCAGTGACAAAAACAAGGGGGGATCAGGAAAGGAAGGTGAAGAGATGAGCTGAAGGTATAATATGTTTTGAAGGCATGTATATTATGTAGATAATCTATTAAGTATAAAGTATAATCAAAGGGGGAGTACTGTATGTACTTAGGCAATTTTTGTGGATGTAAATGAAATGATAAGTGTTTTTGCCACTAAATATCAAAGGGGGAGATTGTTAATCTCTAAGTCATTGTTGATTATTTAGTGTCCACACTTAGTCATTTATTGAGGAAGTTTTGGTCGGCTACCACTGCGGCCAAGATAAAATAGTATAGGCCGAGCTACCCGGCAAGTCGTTGCCAAGTAGAATAGATCATAGATGCTGAGCTATCTGGTAATTTTGTACCGAGTGCTAGAGACTTCAATGCTGAGAAAGACAGTTTTGACATACATGTCAGATATGACACAAACTTTAAGGTAATATGTTTGGGCCAACTTATGGGTGTATTGGGCTGACATATGTGAAGCATTTAATATTCTCTACAGAGTTAATTATGCATTTAATTATTTTATCCTATCCGTGGCATGTAGCCAATCATAAATTGGAATGTCTAGGAGGCATAAGTTTTATTTTTGATCGTTGATCTAGATCTATTCGCCAGATTCAAAGAGTATAATAAGATTGCTTCTTACCCTAATTACAAGAGTGATTGTAGATCACAAAGAGTAGGTGCATACATATATGAGAGATGTGTGAAGTGTTGTTTTGATAAGAAGCATAGATCTAGCAGAGTAGAAGAGCAGTGGGCAAGAGAGTAAGGACATATCAGATTATAAGATTAGGAAAGGCATTATAAAGAGGAGATTCATTATCAGCATCAAAGTGCATATCAAAGGATCATATCTTGAGACATTCTAACAAGTGTATCAGGTGAAATCTCTTAACATAGTGGTTCTAGCAGACCTTTCTAAATCTCTTAGCAGAGTGCTTACTTTACTATAAGTTGAAATCCTTTCACAAGGTAGATTGTAATGATCTAAAGCTCTTAACCAGGGAGACCTTTAACCAGGTAGATTGCATATTGTAATCAAAATTTTCTAGCCCTAACAGGCACACTTTATTGTTGCAGTAGTGAAGAATTTGTGGGTGTCATCCCCACCCTAGTTTTACCTATTTGGGTTTTTGGGTTACCAAATTATGTGTATTATGTTATTCATTTACTGTCATGGATCCTACTAGATGTTAGATTGATTACATATTTATATGTTTTTGGATCAGTTTGTTTTAAAGTGATTAAAGTTTAAGATCTGATTCACCCCCCCCTCTCAGTATCTTGCTTTCCTAATATTGTATTTCCAACAGGGAGGCACACTTATGAAAAATGTTTTCAAATTCCCTGCATTAGGCCTGTCAGTTGCTGGGATACAATTTACAAGCTTGTTAAATTTAGCCACAAAATATATCATACTGATTGAAGGCTCTTTCTTGATGGAGGTTAATTGTGTCAATGGTGCATGTTCATCTTCAATAGTTTTAAATTTTCTTTCAAAAGCAGCTCTCATAGAATCCCAATCTATGATAGAAGAATTGGGAAAGTGATGGAACCAATCAATAGCACCTTCAACAAGGGTTTCAATGAATAATCTGATGGCCACATCTTCTTCTCGTACTGCTAAGATATTAACTGAATTAAAGAATGCAGCAATGTGTTCATTTGTAGATACTTTCGCATCTCCAGAGAATTTGGGGAAATTATTTCTCGAACCTGAGGGGAGGGGATTATATGCTGCTAATTGCAATGGTCCAACTATAGTGGCCCAAGGAAGTGCCATAACTACTGGAGGTAGATAGGGTGTTAGATTGACAACAGGAGGAGCAACTACCCCGTGCAAAGTTAACACTTGACAAGTGGTAGACAAAAGAGTTGATTATTTGAGAGGTGAAGGAGGTCTGATTTTGCTCTTAGTATTTATGTTCTTTTGACAAGGTAATTCAAGTAGAGAAAAATCAAGGTTTGCAAGTCTCTCAAAAACTAGGTTCATACCACCTTCTTTCTTTGCACTCCTAAGAAACCTCTTGTGCTCCAGGGCTCCAGCTAGTCTTCTAGTCTGGCTTCATGCTCTGCTTGGCGTTGTTCCCTTCTCAGATTTCTCCTTCGGTTGGCTTCTTCAAGTGCTTCTTTCCTATCTTCTTCATGCTCTAGCACTTGACTGGCATTTCTATAGTGCTCAGTGTTTCTTCTGTATTTCTAGACAAAAGTATTTAGTGAGGAAATGAGATCCTATTGATCATCTTGGAAACCAAGATTTGGTTTGAGCACAGGAATTATGTTTTCATGGGGAATCACCATATTTCCTCATGGTATGTTTCTGGTATAATGATTGTTTGTCTCCCCAGCAGATTCACCAAAAATATGTTGGTAAATAGATTGTTCTTTTTCGCTTTAATTCTAGAATACCCAAATATTTAAGAACAATTGAATACAACAGTTGGGAAATTGAGACTAAACAACTAATTTCCCTCTAAATTTAAAGGTACAGCTCCCTTAAGTAAATGATATTCAATGAATATTGATCCTTCCTATTCTAACAGGGGTATGTTCTTGACCCGAGAACAGAAGAGGTAAACCAAGCTAAACCTAGACAGGAAATAGCTCAGGCAGGAGAAATTCAATTCTAACTTTAGCCAATTTCAAGACTTCATCAATCATATGACCTCTTAAAAATGGTAATGCAATAACTGATAATGAGAATGCAAATGCAAGACTTAAATATTTAATGGTAAAGTGACAGTGAATCAATCTATTTCATAGGGACATCTCCCAGACTTAGAATAACACCAGATTTTTGCCTAATTAACTATATCAAATCACAATACAAAATTCTGGTTCAACCATGAACTGTAAATCTAATTCCAAAGAAACATTCAAATTTAATAGATAGATAAATGCAATGCAGTGGAGCATTTAAAGAAATGGCATTCAGACATATAAATTTGACTCAGCAAAACGCTATCTTTCACACCAAAATTTAGCCGACCCTTTTCATTGATTTGGAAAATAGTACATATAGGGTTCCAGAGTTGGACCGTTACAAAAGGGTAACCGAAACAGTTCCACTTCTCTAATCAGAAATGATAAACAAAAGTTTATCTATTACAATAAATATCAAAATTGAGTACAAGGGGGGAAAATCTGACTATGCTTCTTTTTTCTTCTCCTTGTCTAATTTATCCCTATAGGTAGTGACAGTTGTAATGATTGGGACAAGCTCTTCATGCCTATTGATATGGACATTAGTATATCTAATGAGCCATCTAGAATTTTCTTTTTCTAGGCTCTTGATTGCATCTCTCTGATCCTTTAGCTCTTCCATGGCTTTAAAAATGCATCTGCTCAACTGTTGGAGTTCTGGCACATTGTCCAAATGGGTGGAAGACTGTTCTGCAAGCTTATGCACATAATCAAAAAATGATTTCTACATACTAGCCAATCCTATCATTTTTTTCCCTAATTGCTTGTCTATGATCCCATGTGCAGACCTTGAAGGAGTTTAAAATCTTTGTTCTGCTCCTCCTTGATCTTGACATTTGTCTGCTGCAACCCTGTTTCAGCTTGGATGATCATCTCGATCTTAAATTTCAGGCTTTGAAGCCATTCGATCAAAGGCTCATCTCCTTTCTACAAGATCTTGGCCTTTAATGCCTCCTTGGTATTTATTTTAACCACCACATGTAGCATTGCTATGCATTCTTGACATCTCACTCTCTCTGATGCGAGAGTCTGCAGATTCTTGTCAATATTATTCCTCTCTATTTCTAGCCTTAGGAGAGCATTGCCTAATTTCTCAACAACTACCAGTCCCTCATATTGACCCTCTCAATCCACCTCTTGCTGATCTTCCTGAAGTGTCTGTCCTCTTGCAACTTGGCTATGATGGCTTGGTTCTCCGCAGCATTGGGATCAAAAGTGGTCTGGGTACTGGGAACACTTGCGATCGGAGTGATGAGCTGTCTGATGAAGTTAGTTAGCTCGACTACCTCTGATTTAAGTTGGACTTTAGAAATATTGATCTCTTCAAGCTCTTCTTCTATTAACACATTGGTAGACTTCCACCAATCTACCTTAGTATCATGATGAGCTAGCCCCATATCAAACGACTGCAACTGAAAATCGGAGGCATTCATATCCTCAAATCTACCCTCCTTGGTAGGCTTGGCCACTTCCATAGTGAAATTCCCAGTTTCAGGATTTCATCCTAGTGTATACATTGTCTTCACTTTATTTACTTTATTCACAGTGATATTGGGTTGTAAGGCCCGTGAAAGAGTCTCTTTGCTGGAAGTCACCTCTTTCGCTCTCTTCCTTTTGCGCTCCAGTTTATTTTCTATCCAGGATTCAACACTAGTAACTTTGGAAGCAGAGACCAATTCTTCTATAAACAACTTCCTGATCACTGGAGGAGTAGCTTTGGGTTGTTAGGAATAAGGTGTCTCAACCTTGTATATTTCCTCACATTTGATATTATTTGTTTTGTAATTAATTGTTTGCAAATAATGTATTTATGTATTTAAGTTTGATATCCGTTCTGTCATTTAGTTGAGTTAACATGTTGTGTTTTCACTCCACTTGGGAGATGAAAAGGATGATCAAACTTGGTCTAGGTTGATCTAGGCATCCCTCTCTATAGTAGAGGTTATTTACCAAATGTCGACACTTTAGACTATGTGTAAGGTAATCATGACTGAAATAGTTATGATGGATTCCTATGACGGCCATTAATATTTGTAAGAGCTAATTGTGAAAGATTTGATGACGAGTGAAGACATGCAAGACATGTGGCAATTGATCATGTTGAGTACAATACACTCTTCTTTTGTACCCTAATATGATTGTCTTTAGAAATTGCCCTAAAAAGGGCTAAAAAGGGAACCACATGATATAAGCATTTTAGGGTTGCAAATTGCTAAGGGAGAAGTTAGTGTATTGTTGGAATACTGTTATGCTGCCGGATTTGTCTTCAAGTGTCGATTATCTCCTGAAAGAACTTGCATTGCAAGTGTATTGTAAATAGAAATAGTTTTGATTAATACATTGTGTAGGTTTTGGAGTGCTGGGGTTTTTACCGAAAGGTTTTCCCCAGGGTAAATCATTGTGTCATTCTCATTTTTCTATGTATACATGTTATTGTAGAAACATCTAGGTTAATTGTATTAGCATTATGTAATTGATAAGGGTTAAATATGAATTTGCACGATCCTCTTCTCGGGAGTTTAGCGTAGGGGACTATTTTCTACACACTTAGTTTCCTTTCATGGGTCTGGAAGCAAACAGGTTCACCGAAGTAGGAGAGGAGGAAACTAATCTAATGACTTGACTAGCTTCCTGTTGCTTCCCAACCCTCTCATCTAATTCTATGGATGAGGTACTGGAGCTATCTTCACCCACCTCCACTACAACAAGGGATCCTTTCCTTGGAGTATCTTGATTCGAAGTGATGACTTGTGTATCTATAGCACTAGCTTCAACTGGTTGCTTGGGCTCTACACTCTTAACAAGTTCAACTGCAGACTTGACCTGATTTGTGGTGACTGCTTCTTTAGTTGATCCGATGTTTGGGAGTGGGCCTTCTCCGCAGGTCTTCTCTAGTGGGATCTCTTTTTCAGGAGGTTCGTCGCCCCACCACTAGCTAAGCTAATCCTTTAGCTATGGTTGATATTGTTGCAGAAGAAGTCACCGCAGTGCTCGAATTCACTTTGGTGGGAGTTTACCGAGACAATGGCTTTCTTTCAAACCGCTTTCTCCTAATTGCCATCCATTCAACCCACTGCTCTGTCCTTCTATAAATCCCACCCATTAAGGTTTCCAAGTCATTAATGGCCTACCCTAGAATGGGCTTGGAGCTTATAGGGAGCAGCTTTATTTTCTCCAAATATGTATTATCATACATATGTTGACCATCATCTTCTAGCCCCTCCACTACAATGTTAACTTTGAACTTTTTGATTTGTTCAATGGTTAACCTGGCATAGAATCTCTCTCTGCTCTCCAATTAATCCTTGCAATTGGCCCAGTAGTCTTCAATATCATCAACATGATGAATTGCATTACTCATTTGCAAGAAATTTCAAGCATAATTTACAGGATCATACTGCGGCCTCAAGACATCATATGTCTTCAACTGAAACCTCTTTGAGGATGTCTTCAGAACATTCTTTGCCTCAGACCGGGATGCGCAGATGTAAGCTCCAATGGTTATCGGGAAATTGTAGCCCTTCTTCTTAGCATTAGCACATATCAAATTCACTTGGATTTCCTGCCTCATCACTTTGACCAGCACGATCATATCATCAGGATATCTGGGCAACTTCAAAGGGAAGTCATCAAATCCTGCAAGATGAATATATGAGAAATCTGCAAATTGAATGAAAAGGAACCCAAACTGGCTGATAAAAGCCATGGATTAAGGATAAAATCTCCTTTTTGGGCAACCTTGTAGTTCCCTGTATAGTCTCATTGTAAATGCTTCGTTAACTCTAAGATATTCAACATAACTGTTATTTAATTGTAGACAGGGAAAAATTCATAACTTTTAACATCTTCTGGGAACTCTTCTAATCTAAGAAGCCCTGGCCAAATTTGAATTGTGGCCAATATATATAAAAGAATCAAAGACATGTAGAACTTATTCTAAAGCTTAGTTGTACTTAGGGCACTGGAGAGATTCCTACTTACCATAAGAGCCCAATCGATAAAATGGTGTTGAGAACAGATCACCTGGACTAAGAAGAAATGATGTTCAAAAAAATTTAGTGTGCCACTCTCACCTCTGATCCTGTGGAGCATTACCAAGATTTCCACAATTTCTGGCTTCAATTTCTTGCCATATAACATTTTAGGCAACTTGCCCTTAGCACTCCTCAACTCTTAAAACCATGACTTCATTATTTCCTTCTTCCACACTGCCTTCTTTGCTACATACTCGGTAACCACACGACTATATGTCATTTTTGAATATTCATCCTACTCTAGAATGCACAGGGAGTTCTGGATGAAGTCTTGATCTATGGAGAGAAACACTATGTCATTAGGTAACATAATTTTCTTTGTGTCTGGATTGTATCGAGCTATACATTCTCAAACCAGCTCGGGAGCTTGAACTATGACTGGAAAACTAGCGGCCTCGACCAACCCACTTTCCTTTAGTTTCTCAGTCACAAGATGCATCTGGTCCGCCTTCAATCTACTTTGGAAGTTCTGCATATCGAAGAACTTCAAGGAGGTGTCTGTTATTTTACGCCAATCAAAGGTGATGTCATTCATCTCATCAAATCCTGTGAATTTAGTAGCCATGCTTCAACTGATTCTAACTTGAGATTAGGGATATCTCTCAAGAGCGCAAGAGCAAGGAACAACTATAGTCAAGAGCTTTATATTTAGACAATTCATCGAACAAATGGTAGTTCTTGTTTTTAATACCTCACTGATTTTATAACTTTTGAATTCTTATCATTTAACGGTCGACTTCCCACACCACACGAATGAAAAGACTAATACATTAATGAAAAAGTTTGTTATTGAGTAAAATGGCTTTATCTAAATTAATTACTCTACCCTCCACGGGCCGTTAAGAAAAATAATTTCACTTTAGTAACCGTAATGGTAACTTTCTGGAAGTAGCGGAAAATTACTTTTTCATTTCCCCTTTGCGTGGAGAAATTCTTCTGGAATGCTCTCTGCTCAAAAATCTGCTGAAGGAGAATTTTAGCCTATCGGGATGCTGGAGTGATATGTGATTGGTTTATTTGCTTTCCTTATGCCTTGGATTACTCATGACATTGATTATTCTTAAAAAATCCTCCATTTAAATGGTTTGGTGGGAAACGTACCCCACAGGTCGAAACTCGCCTATTGGAGTAGTAGAGAAGCCAGTTTTCGCTTTTCCACCAGTAAGCTTTCATCTTGAATTCTTCCTCGTTCAATCATTCCTTTTGCCTAAAATATATTTGATCTAAATGCCCAAAACCTTCTTATTCCCAAATCTTACATTTTCAACTTTCAGTGACCTTTGATACTTTATAGTTTGTTAATTGCGGAAAACACACTCTGTAAGTGATTTTCCGCCAAGGAGAAGCTCATAACCAATTTTCCACCAATGCTGCAAAAGGGAATGTTAAGATAACATACTTCAACTGCATATAAAACCAATGTTAGAATCCTTTGAAACATGGCCTTTATCAATTTTGGGAACTCTACCTACCCAATGAAACATGATCTCAGTTACAAATTCCCTCCGACTCATGAAAGAGAAGGCAACTTAGGGAAATCCGATAAAGGCCTCCTAGTCTAAGAGGATAGCTAGACTTAGACTCAGGACTTACACGAATCTTTCAAGACCACAACTACACATTAAACATCCACTTTTGTATGAAAGATATGTAGACCAAAAGTGGGGCAACATACACCACCGAGTATATGATGAATTTTCATGAGAAGAAAATGGAACAACAAATCATTAAACATATTCTGAAGAATTTTGCATTGGATAAGGTATCACTTTATGAGGTATGCACATATATAGATAATAATTTGACTGATATTCTTTCATTATTTCAAATATCTTTTTCAATGTCACTATTTACTGAGGAGGTCAAAAAGAAAGATGAGTCTGTAGAGAAAGAGTTGACCGAGCAGCTAAAGAATGTAACAACCAAGCCCGAATCACTGCAAGCATATTACACAAGGCTAAAAAATTTGATGGGAATGCAACATGAACTTAGAAGACAAGAGAACAAGATAAGGATGGAACTCCTTGAGCTACAAACTATTTTGATTCCCCATATTGAATCAATGCAAAATCATTTGCAAAAGGCCAAAGATTTGGTCAATACTCTAGATGTTAGCACCCTAGAGAGCATGATTGGATTGGCAGCTGATACTGGTGCACAAATTGTTGTGATAAAATCCCTAAATAAAACATGGGAGACATCACTGGCAAATGCCCAGCAGTGGTATAAACACATTTTTGATAAGATATATATATCCAGCAAAGCAAAGTAAGTAATTTTGTGTTTGGCATATTTGTCAAAAAAGGGGGATATATATGTAAAAAGGGAGATATATATGTATATGTATCAGAGGAGATATATTATAGAGGAAGTATTATCAAAGGGGGAGTTATACAAAATTTTGATGACTTTGAGTTTTTAACAAAGATGCCAAACTAATGCCAAAGGGGGAGATTGATACTCCTAAGAGTTATTTTGTTGTCATTAGTTTT
The DNA here is from genome assembly GCA_018584345.1 of Thuja plicata. Classification (NCBI taxonomy): domain Eukaryota; kingdom Viridiplantae; phylum Streptophyta; class Pinopsida; order Cupressales; family Cupressaceae; genus Thuja; species Thuja plicata. Next base: position 46,357 of record MU223409.1, on the reverse strand, counting down.
GTCAAAGTCATATTGACTAATTAAGTCAGTCGGTGAAACGAGGAGTTAATGAATTCATTCGATAAAGAGAAAAACAAGACTTTCTGTAAAGCAAAGAGAGTAAGTTGTCGAGCAGTTGTAATGTCCCCTTTTTCATGAGCAATGGAGTTTAGAGGAATTAGCCTATTCCTGATCCTTGTAGGCTAATGGAGTTTGATAAGAGGGTCGTTTGGCAGATACCCAGTTGATTGGTTGGCTCGTTTCATGATTCAGTCTACACATGGAGGTGTTCTAATGATTTCTTGATATGTTTCTATTTTTAGAAACCTCATGTTATAAAGTAATGTTATGTTTGCACTTTATGTTATGAATAATTATTTTATTATAAAGTGCAAATAATAAAATAATAAAATAAAGATAAAATAATATTCCTTCTAGAAGGTGACTTGGGAAAGTTCTAGAAGGAGGCCAACCTCTTGAGGAAAAATTATAAATAGACATCATGGGCCTCGTTCTCATCATCCAGGAATTGATGACTGTTTGATGTGATTATTTGGTGGAGTTGCCAACTAGGGTTTCAACCATTGGAGGATCTATGAGGAAGAAAACCCTCATTGGTTACGCAAATTTGAGGCTGTGAAATACCAGCTGAATTATTGCTGATTGTGGGCTTTACTTCATAAGTCCAATCTTGTGCTTCATTGTGGAATTTATACCTTCATAATCTGCTGTCATGGAGGTTGATCAGGCTATGCAAGAATAGGGGCGGCTACTTCAGAAATTCAATTTGGGCTTATGAGATCATCATTTCATGTGATATTGCTTACCTCTTCATCAATGGCATATGTCGATTTGATATATCAGGTTCCTTTGTGATTTACATGCATTCTCATAATTACATAGGTGCATTTTATTGAGCTGCTGTAGATGAACATTGAAGTCAGATTTTGTATTGCACATAAAATTGATAGTGTTGCGGCTGTAGATGATTATCATTCATTTTAGATCTTGGCATTGTATGAGATATCATTGCAAAGACAAGAGTCTTGGCTAATCTATGTCGCTATTGGATGCAAATTGTTAGTCAATAAATGGGGAGATAAGTTGCATGTCTATTGTCTGGCATAATGTTCATTTTGATTAAAGTATTGGGTTGCATGCCAAGTGTTTGTAAAAATGTGCTTGGCTATAGGAATGCATTAATTCATTAGGAACTCATGTGAAGGAAAGTGCATTTCATTCTTAGCTCATTGTTAGATCATTTGGCATTCATTATTAAACATTTGCATCACCCACTTTTAGTCAAAGGGAAAACCTTGCAAATGGAAATATTCTTATAGTCATATACCCATTGTATGCCAATTGTTTGACATAATGTTGAGTGGCTGAAGATGAATAATTTACATATAGAAATCATTGAAGTACATTGTAAATGATAAAAAGGAGGTTGTATATGCATTTAGAT
>MU223409.1:23022-33743 GCA_018584345.1 Thuja plicata | reverse complement strand
TCTACCCAGAACTGTCCCGAACTGCCTAAGACAACACTACGGGCCTTCTTTATATAGGCAATTTCCACCGCCCGAGAAGGTTCCAGAAATTTAGCCTTTAGGGCCGACCAAACTTAGAATTATTTTAATTTTCAATTTAGTACATCAAATTTGGCTCAAAATAACTTTTGAAACCTGACCAAAATTTTTTGAAGGAAAATGATTTTCTGCTATTTCAGGTGGCCCAACTTTCGGAGACCATAAGTCATCACCAGTTGACCCGATTGACTATTATAACCCCATTTCAGAAACGCCACAAAGCACTCTACAACACTTATATTTAGCAAGCTTCATCCAGTCCAAATTTCAACCTCATCCGGGGCCTCTAAGGCCTTCAAAACTGAGCTCGAAGTTTCTGTATCCTGTTTTCAATACCAAAAATTTTCAATATCTTCAAAACTAGACCTGATCTAGCCATGAAACTTTACTGGCAGGCTGATATGACTAAGATGAACCTCCACATGCAAAATCAAAACATTCCGAGATCGTATGACCAACTTACTAAAAATAGCAAGTTTCCATAAATAGAAGCTTTGCACAAGGTAGCCCTTATTGAAAAGAAAACAGAAATATTTTTGGGTGATGCAAGATTGCCCTTACACCCAGGATGCTCCTGCATCATTCTTCCAACAAATTTTTTAATTCCCTTTCAACTCATCCTACCCTATCAAGTTGTCGTGTGTCATTAGGGATCTTATCAAGTGAAATGATAGATTTGGTGTTATTTGATCAAAGCTTTATTTTTTTGAGGAAGGTTGGGGGTAGTTTATTCTTCTTTGAATTGTTCCCACAATAATATTTTCCAAGGGCATCTTACCCTTATGTGTTTCTTTTGTTCCAAATTGATCCTCAATCGATGAAGAACTATGACTATATTAATGGAAGTTTTAAGACCATGAGTGTTATTTTTTTCATGGGTCTAACAATTGGTTTGGAACCTAGGACCGAAGATTAATCTACCTCCTATTAGATCCTCATCAAATTTTGCAACTTGGAACCATCTACTCTTTTTCGTTATGATCTCCAGAGATTCTAGGGTTTTCAAGTTGCTATCTATTTTGATATAAATCTTCACTTCTACCCTTGATTTCCTAAACATCCTTTCACTTTAGTAACTGTAACGGTAACTTTCTGGAAGTAGCAGAAAATTACTTTTTCGCTTCCCCTTTGGGTGGAGAAATACTTTTGGAGTGCTCTCTGCTCAAAAATTTGTTGAAGGAGAATTTTAGCCTATCGGGATGCTGGAGTGATATGTGATTGGTTTATTTTCTTTCCTTATGCCTTAGATTTCTCACGAGATTGATTATTATTAAAAAATCCTTCATTTAAATGGTTTGGCGAGAAACCCCACAAGTCGAAACCCGCATGTTGGAGTAGCAGAGAAGCCATTTTTTACTTTTCCGCTAGTAAGCTTGCATCTTGAATTCTTCCTCATTCAATCATTCCTTTTGCCTAAAATAGATTTGATCTAAATGCCCAAAACTTTCTTATTCCCAAATCTTACATTTTCAACTTTCACTGACCTTTAATACTTTTTAGTCTGTTAATTGCGGAAGACACACTTTGTAAGTGATTTTCCGAAAAGGAGAAGCTCAGAACCAATTTTTTGCCAATGTTGCAAAAGGGAATGTTAAGGCAAAATACTTCAACTGCATATAAAACCAATGTTAGAATCCTTCGAAACATGACCTTTACCAGATTTGGGAACTCTACCTACCCAATGAAACACGATCTCAGTTACAAATTCCCTCCGGCTCACAAAAGAGAAGGCAATTTAGGGAAATCTGATAAAGGCCTCCTAGCCTAAGAGGATAACTAGACTTAGACTCAGGACTTACATGAATCTTTCAAGACCACTACTACACATTAAACATCCACTTTTGTATGAAAGATATGTAGACCAAAAGTGGGGCAACATACACCACCGAGTATATGATGAAATTTCATGTGAAGAAAATGGAACAACAAATCATTGAACATATTCTGAATAATTTTGCATTAGATAAGGTATCACTTTATGAGGTATGCACATATATAGATAATAATTTGACTGATATTCTTTCATTATTTCAAATATTTTGTTCAATATCACTATTTACTGAGGAGGTCAAAAAGAAAGATGAGTTTGTAGAGAAAGAGTTGACCGAGCAGCTAAAGAATGTAACAACCAAGCCCGGATCACTGCAAGCATATTACACGAGGCTAAAAAATTTGATGGGAATGCAACATGAACTTAGAAGAGAAGAGAACAAAATAAGGATGGAACTCCTTGAGCTGCAAACTATTTTGATTCCCCATATTGAATCAATGCAAAATCATTTGCAAAAGGCCAAAGATTTGGTCAATACTCTAGATGTTAGCTCCCTAGAGAGCATGATTGGATTGGCAGCTAATACTGGTGCACAAATTGTTGAGATAAAATCCCTAAATAAAACATGGGAGACATCCCTAGCAAATGCCCAGCAGTGGTATAAACACATTTTTGATAAGATATATCCAGCAGAGCAAAGTAAGTAATTTTGTGTTTGGCATATTTGTCAAAAAATGGGGATATATATGTAAAAAGGGAGCTATATATGTATATGTATAAGAGGAGATATATTATAGAGGAAGTGTAATCAAAGGGGGAGTTATACAAAATTTTGATGACTTTGATTTTTTAACAAAGATGCCAAACTAATGCCAAAGGGGGAGATTGATACTCCTAAGAGTTTTTTTTTTTCATTAGTTTTGTCAAAGTCATATTGAATAATTAAGTCAATTGGTGAAAGGAGGAGTTAATGAAGTCATTCGGTAAAGAGAAAAACAAGACTTTCTATAAAGAAAAGAGAGTAAGTTGTCGAGTAGTGCATGATAGTTACCCAACTGAGAGTTTATGTTACCGAGTCGTGAAGTTAGTTACCAAGTAAGCAATAGTTATTAAAAACATGAACAGATCAACATCTAATGCAAAGACACAATAATCTGAAAGATTCCAAAGATGAATAAGGAGTTAGTTACAAGATCTACAATCAATAAAATTCAAGGTGATAATCTATGGTAAAGATTACGCAGAAAAAGTAATAATGTTACCTCCAAGAAAAGTTCAAGTTTTGAGGTAATGGTTACATGGTTCACCGAGTACCAAATATGTTGAATCTATTCATAAGGATGATCTGACGGTCGAGAGTAAAAGAAGGAAATCCTAACCAATGAGATTAAGAGGCAAAACATTGTCTATATAAAGGATGAATTTGAATGGGAAAGAGTTGTTGTTGAGTTGAAGAAAAGTTGAAGTGTGGAAGAGTAGCACCAAGTACAAAGAAGTTACAATAGAACAATGCAGATGAACAATTTTGATGTTACCGAGTGCAGTATAAGGTAAGGAAATTATTGAGCATAGAGAATCTGAATAACATGTGTTGATGCATTTTCATAGGCATGTTTGTATTGAGTTTTATTGTGTGAAGAAGAGTGAAAATATCATTAATGGGTAGGCCTAATAGGTCTTAGTTTGTAAATTCTTTAACAAGGTACATCTCTTAGATTAGAGATTGTAAAATCCTTTAGCAAGGTAGGTTGTATAAGTCTTTTTGTACTCCTAAAAGGGTAAGCTATCAGAAGTAGCTAAACATTGTAGCTCTAATTGAGAAACCTTTTTACTGCAGTAGTGAAGGATTATGGGTGCCATCCCCACCAGAGTTTTTTCCTCTAAACAAGGATTTTCAAAAGCTATAACCTTAATTCAAAATTTATGCACTTTAGATCAAATCACTAAGGAGTATAGTGAGAAGATAGCACATATCGATGTTGATCTAAAAGAAAGTGCACAAGGTCTCACTTACAGTAAAGATGCAATCAAATTGCACTATGAACAACTAAAGCAAGCAAGAAAGATGAGACAAGACATTCAAAATGTGGAATCAAAGTTTAGAGATGAGGAAACTAAGCTCCAAGCTCTAATTTTACCCATTCTCACACTACTACAGCAGCACATGACACTGACAAGAACACTGATTGCCACGCCAGAAATGTTTGTCCTAGACAACATTTATGATATGTATGTCATAATTGCATTAGAGAAGATGGCTCTGGAATACCTTAAAAAGAAATGGGAACAGATGATGGAAGAAATGACAGACTCTCATTCCCACATTCTGGACAATCTATAAGTTACACATTTTTGCCAAAATTTTGACAACTTGTAAGTTGTACGTATTTTTCCTTAATATCAAAAAAGGGGGAAATGATATGTTCATTTATGTTCAAAATATGAACATAATAAGGTTCAAAGGATAAATAAAGAAAGGAAAGTATAAGTATACACATACATATATACTATAATTCATATAGTTAGGGGGAGTCATATAAAGACAAGATATATACATGGTGTACATACTAAACATTTTAGTATTCATGCACATATCAATTTTGATACTAATGTCAAAGGGGCAGATTGAAGACATTATTTTGCCATTAATATGCAAAAGGAAAATAGTTTCTAAACCTTCGGTAAACCTACACCAAAAGATAGACTTTCAGAGATCACCGAAAGTACAGATATTAGAGATCATCGAATGTGTTAAGTTCAAGAGATACCCGATGAGACAAATCCCAAGTGAAACTGAAAGAGTAGAAATAGAGGAACCTGACATAGCAAGGGAACTCGACAGGCAGCTCAATCAAAGGAACACTAAAAGATAGGCAAACTTATTTCAGAACAAACCGAGCATCAGACACTGAAAGTCAGTTACATCTCAGAAAAAGTGGATCATACTTCCATGTTAGATAAAACACTCATATTCTATTTATAGAGTTTTGCTTTGTTTTAAAAACCATTTGATGGGGAGCTCCCTCTCCTAGAGCTTACTTTCTCTATCCAAGACCTTCTCTTGGTCTTCCTTAGGTTCTCATTCACTACCCTAACTAGAGGATCTTAATTTGATCCACTACCACACTAGGAGCTCTCCACCAAGTTCAATCCTTCACTAAAACCATTCACTATAGCTTTACACTTTCATGGCTTACTTTGGTCATCTATCCTTCCAACTGACTCTCCTTCTTATGAGTTGGATTCATGGCTCCTTTTTAGTCTCTTTCAACACTTCTTGTTCCAATCTTGAGGACCTTTCATCCAATTTCCAGTCGGGTTCAAGATTCTAGTCTTCTAGGCCTTGTAGCCTTTTTAGGCCTATTAGCCCTCCTAAATACTGGAAAGATGGATTTTCTCTCAAAATCCATTAACACCCCTAGATTCTAAATACATATTCTTTGTGGTTTTTTCCTAACCTTAGACATTTTCTAGGTTTTAAGTTCCCACATTGTTCGTACAATGGAATTTCACCAAACCCCTAAAATTGAGGGTTTCTACGGCATGAATACTGGTCTGGTTTCTTTACTTTCTTTAACTTATCTAATGAGCTCCTTTGAACTTCTCCTCCCATAAAAATGTATGTATTACATTCACCTACACTACTCTATCCTTTATTGGCACATACCAATCACCAAGCAATCACCATTGCTACTGTATTGTTCAGTTTCCCTAACCAGAGTAACCAGTACTCGCCTAGAGCCTAAATGGTCTCTTGCCTTCCCTGCACACACACACTTCACACACTATATATACATTATAAATACAAGGCCTTAATTTTTTCCAAGTGTTCATAGGGCTTTGGACTACGGGAACTTCAAGAAAAGCCAATATCTACATGACTGGTCCAAAACTGGACAGAGAACTAGTCAAACACAGAATTTACAAAATGATAACTAATATGAAAAAATGATCAAACCGATGCCACAGTGACTAAGTAAATTACATTAGGAACACTATCAATGCATTAATTCAATCCATCTAATCCATTAAAGTACTGGATGATGGCTCTGTATGTAAATTACAGTGTTAATTGCTCCTTCACAACAAATAGTCCGTACAAAATGAAATCTAACTATCAATTTAGGGTTTGTGTCACCTTATAAACTCCATTCCCACATGTTTGTACCATCATGTTGGGGTTTGGGAATCATAAAAGTCAATTCCTAAAAACTAGGAAATGTTGTCATGACAACTTTGTAAAATTGCAAAAGTTGTCATGACAACTTTGACAACTTTTGTCAAAATGACCTTCTCTCAACTTCCATGGCCCAATTTGGTTTCAAAACTTACCAAATGGCCCTAAAACACCTAAAAAAAATAAAAACTTTTAAATCTCCCCATTTTGGAGTTTTGGTCAACCCTTTGACCTTTTGGTTAACTTCTAAGGGTATAGACCCCTAGGTGCATCTTGACTTTACAACTTGCAAACCCTAAACACTACCAACCCTAAACACACCTTAGACACACTTGGGACTTTATAACCTAGTCCTTATTCAAATATGGTTAGCCAAACCAACCTACAAGCCAAAATGACTAACAAGATCTTTCAAAGACCTTAGGATGCTCCTGCACCGCCATTACTTAAGGGACAAGCAACATTATCTTAATTATGTTAATCAGTCTAACTGATTGAAAACATGCTGACTAAGAGATCAAGGTAAAGTTGTAAACCTGTAATCATAGAGTTAAGTTTGTTTTATGTGAAACTTAATTAGGTCAATCTATCTTATAAATAGATGTTGTAATCATTCAATATCATAGAGGAGAGGATGAATGTAGCCAACGAGCACATCTATGGATCAAACTGAGAGTTTCAAGAACTAGAACAACAAAAGATGAAATTGGTTATCAAGAACCAAGAACAGAGGCTACCGAGCAACAGAGGTATTATTAAATCATAATAGGTGATACATATATACATGTAATCTTGAATGGATCTGTAATCAACAATAGTAGATTGCATATACTCAGGTCAATAAGTAATTTGCTTACATTCTAACAAGTGAAGCAAAGTGTAAAAATCCTTTCAAGAAAGGTGGATTTAACAATCCTTTGTAAATCTCTTAACTGAGTGCACACTAAACAGTGTTGCTAAAGCTCTTAACATAGTAGACTTTAACAAGTCTCCACATGATACTCCTAACAGGGTAGATCATCAGAATTGATCAAATTGTAAGCCTTAACGACCCCTTTCAGTCTGTAGATAGTGAAGATTTTGTGGGTGCCATCCCCACCGTAGTTTTTACCTTCTTACAAAGGTTTTCTGCGATATCATATCATGTGTTATGAGTCAATTACTTTCATGAATGTTTACATGTTTTATTAAGTTAAAGAATTGATATCTCTTACACAAAGATAATATAGAACATATGGTTGGATAAACAATTGATTACATAAAGGTTAAAGGATAAAAGAGATCAAAGTTTTAGAGGTACTGATTCATCCCTCCCCTCTCAGTACACACTTCCCATTATTTCCAACATTTTCATGTTGTAGTTGTCCAAGTCTTTCATATTATCCTTTAATTGATTTATTGAATAAATATTGATCCTCACAACCTTTTGTATTGAACATTTATATTTACCAACATTTGGTATCAAAGCATAACTGGTTCTAGGTATTCCTCTATTTTTCATTTTTTAGTATGGAAAGCTTATGGGCATTTGTTAGAAAGAATTAAAGGTTTTTGAAGGTATATGAGGCTGAAATGAATTATTTGTGAGTTAACTTTGTTTTGTAGATCTGTGAGATTGGAATCCATGTATATTGTCAATATGATCTGTGATAAGCATAGGAATCTCATTATTGTCGATATTCATGGAGTTGGTTATGTTTTTTCTAATTTGAAACTCTCGTTTGATAAAATGTGTGTATCCTCTTATTTGGTGGTTTTTTTCTTTACCTTGGTGTCATGTATAGTGAAAATAGGTTGATCATAATGAAAAATAAAAGGAATGCAACATAAGAACAAGATAAACCAAAAGAAAAGGATGGATAAAATATACTAAACCTTGAGAATGCAAAGGTAGGGGCCAAGAAGCATATGAAAATAGTATGAAAAGCTAAAGGGAATAAAGAAACAAATAATGACCAATGATAGACAAGAAAGGGAACTTAAGGAAGATTAACTCTAAAAAATAAGGAGAGAGGATAAACATATAACATAGAGGAGCCTACAGGTGGGGATGGGGAACAAATGTAAGAGACTAACCAAGGAGAGAGAAGATTGGGGAGATTGATGTCAAGAATTGGAAGATGAAGATTAGATAGAATTTTAAAATGGACGCCACTTCAAGCTCAAGCTTAAGCTCCAACCCTCATCATGGTTAAGGTTGATAGGACGATTGCCTACAATATTTTTTTCTTGAAACACTTATCTTATTTAACTAGGAATGGAGTCTCTTTCAATCGATTCTTATGTTTGGATTTGAAGAAGTATTCACAAGAGTAGATTTAATAATTTACCCATTCTAATGTTAGAATTATGTTCCTTGATCCCTATGCTAATGTAATAATTGGTCTCACCAATATAGGGTATCCCACAAGATCACTCACTCTTATAGATTCCATAACTTGATAAAAGTTTGGCAAGGACCTTTGATTAAGGGAACGAGGATTTTGATAGAATAATGGGGTTGAAAGAATATTTTAGTTTCTGACCAAGAAGTATTTTAGAGATCTTAATAGGTATACCTTTAATATAGGGGGATGGTTATGGGGATATCATGTGAGAATGCTTCTATTAGATTCAAACTCAACTATGATTTAGCTTTGTCTAAACGTCTTGGTGATGTGTTTATTGTGATATTCATTCAATTTAAATTTTTTAGATATGTCGGTAGCTTGAGTTCAATGTGATTTGCATCACAAATATGGAAGGTTCAAAGTAGCTAGAGTATTTAAGATACCAAATTTGTGTGGGGTGGTGATGGGAAGAAGCATGGATGTATAGATCATGTGGGTGGCTTTTCTAAATACTTGGCAGGCAAAGGAACTATCTATGCATGGTGTCATTCAATCAATTAGCTTGTTCTTAACATGTTCTCAAAAATATTCCACCATATGTACAAGAAATATTTGAATTTTTTAAAGGAGTACCCATCATTAATACTCGCCTAATTATCACAATACTCATAATACATCAACAACAATTATTATAAAGTCATAAATCATTATTTTTTGACTATACAATTATTTTAAAATGTATTGATGAGGTAGGTGATATATTATACCATTACTAACTTATTCAATATTTAAATAGTTTAGAGAATGTATTGGGAAAAGTTTTGGAAATGTATTCTTCATCTTGAAGACCATTGTACTACTTCACAAGAAAAACTTCTTACTCTTCCAAAATGAAAGTAATCTCAATAAATTATAGATTATTGTAGAAGGAATATAATGAACAACTATTAAACAAATGTCATATTTACATGCCTAAGTAATTGATTGTCACTCTAAAAAATAGGCAATTCACAAGACTTTAATTGAGTGATGCACACTCTAATTTACTATTGAAGAATGAATATTATAATAATTCTTACCTAAATCATTTTCAAACTCCATAATTATTTTGTAAATTTCAATTTAGTAATTTGAAAATAACTTTATATAAGATCTTAACGTTTAGTCTATTTCCATAATTATTTTCATGATACATTATCATTATAATGTGATGCCATCCTACTCAACTACATAATTAAATTAATGTTCATTAAAAATCAACTTAACCAAAATTTTAGGTCAAGAAACTTGAAGTTGAATCCGAGTTGGGTTTCATCAAGTGGTTATGATTATGGCTAACCACCATTGCATTTGTGGCTGGTTGTTCTTATAAAATGAATGTAGAAATAAAGATGGATAGCACTGACAAAAAGAAAAGGAAAAATACATGTTAGTTACCACCTAAAATTCAACAAACAAAATGGGGCATAATAAGACACTCCAAACAATAAAAGCCTTTGTTTTTAGTCGGTTTACAAATAATTTAATAAGAGGAGAAAATGGGTGCACACTAAGAAGCACATACATATAATAAGAATATAGTATGATCAATGGTAGAGATTTACTCCTTACATATGGGATCTCTTTTTACATCAATATATGCTTAGGAGGGACCACAAGAAAGATTTTTCTTTGACCTTCATAGGGCATTCTTTTTCCTCAAGTTTTAGCCTATCTTCACGTTGTGGACATGTGAGCTATCACAAGTTAACATTTATTTTAACTTATAAGGATAGGAAAAGACAATGATGATGATTTTGGGACACTTAATGAGGACCCCTCAAAACGTGATAGCATTAGCTTGAATCATTAGTTTTTTCATTCTTGTGTGGACCTCAAATTCTGTTTGGTAGTTACATGATAGTCCATGGTTGGCATATATCTCTATTAAAGAATTTCATTTTAGTGAGAAATGGTGGTGGGGTTAGTTAATTGGGACAATTACTTTTAAATCTTCTAAAGGGATCTTAGGATATGCCTTTTTTTTTTTATATGGTTTTCTAAAATTTTGTATTATGTATTTTTTATTTAATTATATATTGATTTTAAGAAATGTGGTATAATGAAGTCAATTTTATTTCTTATTTTACTTAGTTTTAATTTCGCACATAGACGTACTACATTTGTTATGATATTTATGATTCTATATATACACATATTCTTTAAATTTTCAAATTTTGGTTGAATCTTATCTCTTCTACTAGCCGTTGTGAGCCAACTGAACACACATTAGTGCAATTTGATGTTTATGTGCTACTAATTGAAAACACCTCTCTCTCTCTCTCTCTCTCTCTCTCTCTCTCTCTCTCTCTCTCTCTCTCTCTCT
>MU223408.1:661728-680530 GCA_018584345.1 Thuja plicata | reverse complement strand
AAATTAGCGGGAATGAGGAAATGCTAAAACATTTGCTTACGCTGGTGAATACTGGTATGAGGGCTACTTTGGAGAATCTGATGTCTCTGAGCAACTGGCTGGAAGGAAATAAAGACATCACTGAACATTCTGATATTTCCCAGCAGATGGGACCAGGTACTCGCACAAGATCCAAGAAGCAAAAGGTTGAGGATCCGGAATTCCAGAAGCTGAGAGAGAATGTGAAGACTATGAAGACTCAGCTGGAGGATTCTGAGAGTTTCCTGAAAACTCTGTTCTGATCTCGGTGCTGGCGATTTTTCTCTCTGTTTTCCTTCCAGCGTTAAGTTTGTTTTTGGGTTTTGCTTATGCTTATTGCTAAATCTGGGATCTGTCCCTTTGTAGCCTGCTTCCTTCCTTGGGGCAGCCTGTTGTTCTCTGGGCTCTAATGCCTTTCTTTTCTCTGCTTTGTTAAAGGGTTTCGGGGTCCCTTCAAAACCTGTTTTTACCGTAATCAAAAACAAATCTAATGATAATTTATTCTTGATTTTATAAAACACCATGATTTATTTTCAACTAAAGAAGCAATCTATTTCAATAAAAGACAATAGATATGAAAAAATATGTTTCTAATATAAAGAAATATTTCTAATCTAATTATTCCAACTACAATTCCTAAACTACTTAAATAAATAATATAATTATAAGAAAGGAAAGAAACATTCAAACCTAAATCCAAATCTTTCAAATGTAGAGGAGATTGGTGTAGTAACCATGCTTCCCTGACTTTCAATCCCTTTGTATGCTTTCCTGATTTTCAATTCCTTTGTTTACCTCCTCGTATGCAATTGTCTAAGGTTACATCTATCTTCAATAAGAAAAATAAAATGATAGGAATATATGACTATAATAGTTGTAATTTGATGTGTTTTATTGACATGATTTGAAACTTACAAAGAAAAATAGGCAAAAGTTCTAGTTGCTTCTTGGACCCTTGACAATAGCATGTTTTCTTCTTTTTTTACATGAGCCTTTGTTTGAGATGAAGACACAAGTAGTGAATCTAAATCAAAAGATTATAGAGAGAAACTCATATTGTGCAAGCAAAATATGCATGTGACAAAGTGACAAAACCATATATTTACACAAAATCACCACTTTTCATTGTTCCAATATCAATATCACTATGAATAAAATATAATCACATTTACCACCTGTTCAAAAGACGATTTTACCATAGCATAAAAATGAACAAATGTTTCTCGCGTTCATGGGGCTCAGCACGTTGATCCTACTTTTAACCTGAGAAAGGGAGCGATGTGGACAAAGTTAGAGAAAGGGCAATTTAAGGTGAGTTTTGGCAGGGCATCTAGAGGCAACCTGGGGGGAATGCATAGTAGACTATGTTTTAAGAGAATGTCAAGCTAGGATTCTAGCAAAGCAATCAAAGCAGCGAGGGAAGAGAACGAATAATGAGGCTGAATTTTAGGCTGCCTTGTTTATTTTACAATGTGCTCAGAAGGAAAATCCACTTAGATGGAGACTCTATCCCTATCAACTCAATCAGACGGGTAGGATGCCAAACTAGAAATCGAAAAAATGGCTCTCGCCAATATTGGAGCTATTACAAAAGTTCAATGGGTGTGAGATATCCCACATATATCAGGAAGCCCAAGGGTGTTAGATGAGTTGGTAGAGCAAGAGTAGGAGGCTGACATAAGGAGGGGTGCAAAAAGACAATGATTAAAGATATTAGAGAAGATATTTATCTACATTGAGAGGCAGTTGGAGGATGGAAGGACGTCATTGTAAAAGATATCAAGGATTAGATTTGACAAAAGTTCAATAATAAAGGACTTAAAGTGATGGGAGTTACAAGAGAGGGCCGTGTGATATTATGAGAGACAACTATTTTAAGGCCTAGATGCTATCCACATTCCACACAGAAAAATGGAGAGAGGACTTAATGGATACATTAGTCTTGGCTGTCAATAAGAAGAGGCAGAACATGTTTTGGGTGAGGTGATGAAGAAGTGGCTCTTCTCTAGGCTTAGGGAAACATCGTAGATAAATACCATGATAAACTATGCTTGTTTTCACATGGCTTCTAGAGGAGCAATACGGTTAGGGCTCAACGATCCACTAGTGTCCAGACAGCATAATAATGATGAGATCTGAGCCATTATCTATTACCGGATGGGATCAATCGTGTTGAAGGAGTTGTATGCCACATTTATTGAAGACCAAAACAACAAGTATGTGGAAATAAAGATTGAACTCATTAGCGGCATGGGATGTGCGAGTTCCAAGGAGGGAGTGATGCATGGAGAAGGAGATGTATCAAAGAAAGCCCATGAACTTCTTTACAATATTGGAAGGAAAAACTGGAAGGGTTTTGGGAAAAACTTAGGATTCAGGAGAAAATCACAAACTTCACAATTGGATATAGGCATAAGGTTATTGGTATGTGAGATCGATTTGGAGCTAAAGAGTCAAGGGATTTGTGACGACCTGGAAGACATTCTCGGGCCTCCTTGAGGTAGGCACATTTCCATAAGAAAGGTGAAGCAGAGGGAACGCCTCCTCCACTAAAACTTGAATCAACAGGGTCGGGTTATTTTTGATATTGTTGTTGGTCCTATCAAATTCCTTTTTTACATGAAAGCCCAAGAAATTGAATCTAATATTGCAAGATGTAGACCAAAGTTGAATAAGGAATTCTTTGAACATTTCAAAGTTGAAATGGGCAATCTCAGATTTTCTCTTCAACAAATAAAGGAAATGGATGACAAGTTTTGAGCCACAGGCCTTCCATAGCATCTTAATTGAAGGATTTGATGCTCTGCTTCCTCTTTATCTTAGTAGAAATGATTCAGAACTTTCAATGGTTGGTCATGCCACTCGACCATGTGAAACCCTTAGGCCCACCCCACCATGCTTGTGGGGGTAGTCATATGGCCCAAACAAGGAATCAAGCATATAAGGGAATGTAGGTATACACTCATGCAAATCAATGCAGATGATCTAGAACACGTGGGGAAAACTCAACATACAAGTAAACATCCATAATTCAATACCAAAGCAACACAATCACAGTACATCAGGGTACTACTCTGACGGGATGCAGTTCGGAATGTCAAAGACTGGACTATCCAAACTAGCAGCCCAAAGCAACAACACAGCTGAAACAACCAACAACACAGAAATACAATCAACAATGAGATTATTTCCATAAAATAGCAATTACATTCAACATGCCAGGCATGTGGACAAAGTTGGAGAAAGGGCAGTTTAAGGTGAATTTTGGCAGGGCATCTAGAGGCAACCTGGGGGAATGCATAGTAGACTATGTTTTAAGAGAATGTCAAGCTAGGATTCTAGCAAAGCAATCAAAGCATCAGGGAAGAGAACGAATAATGAGGCTGAATTTTAGGCTGCCTTGTTTATTTTACAATGTGCTCAGAAGGAAAATCCACTTAGAAGGAGGCTCTATCCCTATCAACTCGATCAGACGGGTAGGATGCCAAACTAGAAATCGAAAAAATGGCTCTCGCCAATATTGGAGCTATTACAAAAGTTCAATGGGTTTGAGATATCCCACATATATCAGGAAGCCCAAGGGTGGTAGATGAGTTGGTAGAGCAAGAGTAGGAGGCTGACATAAGGAGGCTGACAATGATTAGAGAAGATATTTATCTACATCGAGAGGCAGTTGGAGGATGGAAGGACATCAGTGTAAAAAGATATCAAGGATTAGATTTGACAAAAGTTCAATAATAAAGGACTTAAAAGTGATGGGAGTTGCAAGAGAGGGTCGTGTGATATTATGAGAGACAACTATTTTAAGACATAGATGGTATCCACATTCCACAAAGAAAAATGGAGAGAGGGCTTAATGGATACACTTGTCTTACTTATCAACAATAAGAGGTATAACGTGTTTTTGGGTGAGGTGAAGGAGAAGTGGCTACATTGTGTGTTTGAATCTAGACATGACCTCATTGTTCATGTCATCAAAATGGTGTTGGGGGAGGGTTTCCTCAAATTGGACCATAGATATCAAGTTAATTTTGATATCTTTGCAATGTTCCTTCCATCAATTCTTCATGTTGGTGAAACAAGGCAAATGGCAATAGCATTACATGAAAAGCTTATATGGAGAAGGTTTCTAGGTGAAATGGAGGACGCTAAATAATGTTGTTGTTGGGTTTGGAATTCCTCTGCCACAAGACTATTACATCATATGGAAGAGAGGGTGTGAGGTGGACAAGTTTTCGCTTGTCCTCTCACTAGGCTCAGCATAGCTGTTGAAATTCAAAATAGTTGTTGCAAAAGGCATCCTCTTCTTGAAGAGGATCTTGGGGTTGGCCCTGGAGGAGGGATTGGGTCGGCTCTGAGCTTTCATAAAGGAGAAAACCTAGTTGAAATAGACAAATGATGAGTATCAACGATGGAGGAAGGACCAAAGGCAGAGTAAGAAGATGAACTAGTGGGTGTTGATCACAATGAATGTGGGTCAGATTGCCCATGCAAGGCTAGGAAGGCAAATCGAACAAAAGGTGCTAGTTCTATAGGTAGGAAGGTATGTAGGTTTGAAATCATGTGAACTTTGTTCTAGTAGGGGTGTCCAATTTTGTTGAACAAAGGCTATTGTTTTTGGATAGCATTGCTATAATAGAATATGCTCCATTTGGTCATAGGGGCATGGTTTGATAGTAATTCACAAATAGTGACTATGTAGCAAAAGTTGTTTCAATGGGCTATCTGCTTATTCATAAGAATAAACGTTGCCTAGAATTTTTTTTGGGTATTCATCACCAAGTCCAACTAATTTTTTATGAGTTGAGATAAATCATTGGAACTTATGTAAAATTTTATGCTTATTAATATAAGAGTGCAATCCCCTTGGACTCCATTTTATCAATTAAAAAACGAATAATTTTTTATACAAAATAAGAACATGCAAAGACACATCTAAGGGCCCGTTTGGTTGAGGGGTGGAATTGGAATTGAACGGGAATCGGCATTTCCGAATTCCCAAAATGTTCAATTCCCTGTTTGGTTCCAAAATTAAAAATTGGAATAGGGTTATGCGAATTCTAATTTTGGGCCTTTTTGAGCATTCCACAATTCCCCCTCAGGACCTGGAATTGGAATTGAGAGTATTATTTTGTGAAGGAAAATTCATTCCCATTTTTGTGTTAATATTATATTGCTATCAAAATGTATATATAAATCTATGTATATATACACGTGTATATATGTGTGTATATACACATGTGTATATAATCTATGTATATATACACGTGTATATATGTGTGTATATACACATGTGTATATATACATGTATGTATATATACATATGAGTGTATATACACACATGTACATATATAGTATAGATACATGTATGTATATATACACATAAGTGTATATACACACGTGTGTATGTGTGTATATATACTCACATGTGTGTGAATATACATGTGTATGTATATACATGTGTGTGTATATACTCTTGTGTGTATATATACATACATGTATATATATAGTATATATACATGTATGTATATATACACACGTGTATATACATACTCATATCTATATACACATGTGTGTATATACACATATGTGTGTATGTGTATATATATACACAAATGTGTGTATATATGTGTATATGTGTGTATACACACATGTATATGTGTGTATACACACGTGTATGTGTGTATATATATACACATGTATGTATGTGTATACATGTGTATATATACACATGTATGTATGTGTATACACGTGTATATACATACATGTATGTGTATATATATATATATGTGTACATGTGTGTATATATACACACACGTGTGTATATATACACACACATGTGCGTATGTGTATATATACACGTGTGTGTGTATACACATGTGTGTATATATGTGTATATGTGTGTGTGTATATATGTGTATGTGTACAAAAACAAAATTCCAATTCCAATTCTAGTTGTGTGGAACCAAACGCAGAATTTGCATCTTCTCAGTCATCTTCCAGGTGAACCAAACAGGACAGCCATATTCTAGAATTCATTTTGAGAATAGCACAAACCTAGAATGGATTCAATTCTAGAATTGGCAATTCCAACATGCACAAATTCCGCCAACCAAACGGGCCCTAAGAGGTCTCAAGGGGATTAAAAAGTTTGAATTTTCCTTAAAAATACATCAATTCCCACATTTTAATTTATATTGTATGATCTACGCTTATTTGGATTTTATATCATCACTAGACATGTTATATTGGCTCATACACATCTGAGTGCATATAATTACACCCCAAGACTCCAACCAAACAACCCTTTTGTTATTTCCATTTGAAAGGTTGTCACAAAGAGCATATAATAAAAAATTTGTTACAATAAAGTGTCACATATACCTTCTAATGAAATTTATTATAATAAAAACAAAATTGAGTTCATATATACTTCATAGCTACAAGCTATCACCGAGAAATTCAAACTTTTGTCTAAAGGGGAAAGAGAGCAACAAACAATAGACACCCACTTGTACACCTAATAGTTAAAATTTGTAGACTTCAATTAGAGTTGTACAACTTTATTGGCATTTATAGCGCACTACTAGGACATTTGTGGTCAAGTATTGGTAAAATTAAATTATTAGAGGAAAATATATTGGTTCTTAGAAGAAAATGTATTGAATTTGTTGTGCAAAATTTTGAATGGTAGTAGTGCACAATAATTGGGGCATCTTTAAGTAGGCTTCAGGCAACACTTTTAACTAACAACTTTTTAACCCTAATATACATAATGAATCCCACAACATTTATCTTGACTACCCAATAGATAAAACAATAGCTAAAAGTAGTAACATACAAGACATTCAAGAAAATCATCACTTAAGAGTACATGAAATTGACTATAACGACCGCTGGTAGCCTTCCCACAATTATATATTTTTGAGCAAAATTGTTAAATGTCACCTCTTTCATACATAAAATTATAGTGCAGCTTTTTTGTAAACATCTCTAATTGACCAACTGTGAAATTCAAGATTATTCAGAAAGTACATACATGTTCTGTATTAACTTCAAATTTTCAAGCTTACAACTTTGTCAAGACTGAGCAAGTATACTTCCGCCAACCTAAATTGGAAATTTGTATACAAAGCCTTTGAACACAGACGACTAGCCATCAAGCTCTGCACCTAACTACTACTTCGCATTTGATTGTCGGTTGTTCAACAACCAAGATTTCTTACATCTGGTGTGCTCTAGCATTCATGTAAGAACCCTTGTAAAAACATTATAATATTAGCACCACAAGCATCCCGTGCTGAACAAGACTATTCCCAAAATGTGTGACCATTAACATATTATTTCAGTCCATCAACGCACAAGTTTGGAAACTGTGACGCTGAAGTACTAGTACAGCACAAAGTTAAACACAATATTGTAATGAAGAAGTTACATAACACGTTCGTTGTGCCCTTGTCACGAGAAGCTAGTAAACTAATCCCTACGCTCGGTACAATGAATCCTTACCCAGTTCCATCTTTCAAACTCTTTATCACCTGAAACTGCTTTGCCTATGATACCCCCGTCACATGCCACTATTGAAATAGAATTCTTTATATAATGTAACGGTAAACCTGAAGCCCTGACTAAGTAGGGGCTAAGGCATTTTTTAAAACCATGGAATCCGACATATTATGGATTATATTCATGGATAATTAATGTGCACTCCACAGTTGCAAGCAGTGATCACAACAATTTAAGAAATATAGTTTAAACCAGCCATTGTAGCCTGCCTAAACACGGGCTAAGGCAATTTTAGAAAGCCGTGGAAACTAACATATACATATTATGAATTATATTTATAATATTACAAGGAGTGATCATAACAATTTAACTAATATAATTGAAGCCACAACAGACTGCCTTGCGCTTGTTATGGATTATATTCATGGATAATTGATGTGTGCACTCCACAGTTATAGGCAGTGATCATAAGAATTTAAGGAATATAGTTGAAGTAAGCTCTTGCAGGCTGTCTTAGCACTTATTATGGATTATATTCATGAATAATTAATGTCTGCCCCACAGTTGCATGCAGTGATCATAACAGTTTAAGCCATTGCAGCCTGCCTTAGCACCTGATATGGATTATATTCATGGATAATTAACGTGTTTACTCTACAGTTGAAAGCAGTGGTTATAAGAACTTTTGAAATGTAGTTGATGTAAGCCATTGCAGCCTACCAAAGCAGAGGCTAAGGCATTTTAGAAGCCACGGAAACTGTGGCATATTATGGATTATATTCATGGATAATTGATGTGTATTCCACAGATACAAGCAGTGATCATTCACTTTAATTTAGTTTAAGCCAGCCATTGCAGCTAGCTGGCAGCTGTTAATTGGCTCACCAAACATATATATGAAACAAACCCAAATAAATGATACCGAACAATTGAGACGTGCCCAGAACAAAATTTTATGTTCACCAAGACACTTGAAATAATTGCAAATTACTATTATTATTATTATAGGCTGTTATAAGTTTTTTTCATTACGTGAAGTCAAAAGAATTGCCAGCAGTAAACCACTGAAAATTTTCCATCCTTCAATTTTTTCCTTAATAAATCCCTTAAAAAGTCTGGAAGTAGAGCTTAGGCCAAATGGCAAATTCAAATAATGTCCTCAAAATACACCTCATGAAAAGAAAAGCCGGTATGTTATTCACATTTACCCAACTTGCCACCCAGGCCAGAACCACATAAATACATTGGTGACAGATAAATGCGCCTTAGAATCCAAACCTGCAGTATACTCACCACGACATCAGCAGCAACCAGGGGGCAAGCTACCAAAACTTGGGAAAGCCTAGTAAACAATTTGGTTTCTAATATTGCGAGCATCTGAAATTCAACAAACTCTTAAAAGAAATTCACCAAAGAATCAGCAGCAACCATTTGTATCGAGCTCCCACAATATGGGAGAGTAATAATTTGATTTTCCTATACCCTGTAGCCCAAGTCATGTCAAGACCGCTGGCAACATATAGTATGTTCATATCCAACAGGTGAATTTTTGACTTCTCTGGTACTCCACCCTTAACTGTACAAACATTCCACAGGCTGTAAATCTGGAAAACAACATAATCCTTGCATAACAGCTGAGTGAAAAAACATCTAAGCAATCTCCAACAAAATTGACGCGAACAAATGCCTTGGATTAGAGGGGCCTGTCACAACAATTGAAACTGAATTGCTTCGCAGTGTTCATATATGGGCATGGTTCCCGTTCCCATTTGGGTATTTACATGGAGATAAGTTCTTTGTATGGCCATTCATAGCACTTAATATTCCATTTTCAGCTCTATGATTTGAAAGCACCTTTGCAGTTATCGAGCTAGACAGCTGCTTCACATGTGATTTCAGCTGACCTGACGCTGCTAATATGAGGCCTGTAGGACACCCAAATATTGTAAACATACTTGAAATAATGACAAATAGAGCATGTTCTAAATAAAGATATAAAAATCCCCCCTCTCAACATTGATAGCAATAAAATGTAAGTGCTTCTGACAAAGCTTGTCTCAACTTCAAAGTTAACAGATTTGTATAATTTAATTTCATCAGACAACCATAATCTTTTGCTAAAGGTAATTTTTTTAGTAGCTGAGTATGCTCATCGCAGCCCCTGTAATCATCCTGAAGGATCCGGTCTGGGTCCCCTAGGGCACCAAGCAGGTAACCCAGGTACATACCCAGTATGCCAAATCCAAAGGCTTAACAGCATTGTGCATTGTAATTTAAAAATTAGATTTCTAATCATAAAAATACAGCTAAAACAGATGATTGAAAACCTAAAAAGTAAAGCCTAACATTTCATTCTTCTGGCATGAAATTTGAAAAATAAAGCCACTTATTTCCATGTACAAATCGGGGATAGAAATACAGCACCTAAGAAGACTGCAGATACTTTGCCTGGTCTGGACTTGAACTCTGGATGGAACTGGACTCCAACAAAATAAGGATGACCTGATAATTCCAGTATCTACTCACAAACACAAAAAAAATTACACTAAAATTAAATTCCACTTGATAAAGAGACCCAGAATATGAACTTGAAACATGCTTGAGCAGTCTCTTCCATAACCTGATCCCCACTATCATGATGAAAAGAGCAATACAGACCTGGGAAAGCAGGAACTTACCTCCATGCGTTTACCTGTCTCATCCTTGCCCACAAACATGAGCCCATATTTTTCTAGTTTTTCTACCATTGTAGGATTGACCTGTGAAAATGAAATATTGAATAAAAAACTAATATTTCACAATCAATTATTCAAGCAAGCAGCCTTCAGCTCAACCAAACCACAAAACTACAAAATAAGTCATATTTAAAATGAATTATAAGAAACCATAAGAAAACGTGTAAAGCTCGATTTGTTTATCAAACCTCATATCTATGTCGGTGCCGCTCATCCACGTAATCAGATTTTCCATATCTTCACAAAAAGCAACTTGTCAGTGGGTAGCTTAAATGGTGTATATTGCCTTCAAAATTAACCACCAAAGTACGTACATTTAATCAACACTTAAAACTGTTTTAATCAGTATATTAGAAAACTATAAAAACCTGAAAATTCCAAAAGTTGACCTCAGTTGAATCAATTCAGCCTAAAAGATTACAAAACCCTTCAACATGTTGGAAGCTAAAAAGGTTACATAATCACATAAGAATGTGTAGACCTACAGCTTTGCAGTGATGCAGTCTGCATTCTGAAAATATGTCCTCCTAGAACCCAGACGCATTGTACCCCCCATGTGAGTTTTTGAACCCTGTAAGATAGAAAGTTCATGTCACTTTGTCATCTAAAAGACTCTTATGTTTACTTAAATGATGGGATCCCTTTAATGCATGTCTATTGGTGGGAACCTCATTACTTCAACTGTAGAAATACCAGACTCGGGCACAGGGATGTTGACCTCTGGCATGAAGATAACACAAGGATGTGGAGTGTTTGAGTCAAATTCCGTACTGTTAGCTCCAGCCATTCCTAGTACCTGTAAAATGAATACAATGTAAATAAGTAAATTGAATAAAGTTATTTACAAACCACACAAACAACCATTAATGATATCACACTTACTGAACGTGCAAACTCGATCACAGCAATTTGCATTCCCAAGCAAATGCCTAGATAGGGAACTTTACGATCCCGAGCATAGTTTGCTGCCAGTATTTTTCCTTGTACGCCACGGTCACCAAATCCTCCAGGAACCAAAATGCCATCTGAACCCTGATACAAGATATCATTTGATATATCAAGGAGATTAACATCACAAACCTAATAAAACCAACTAGAAGATAACACGATATGATTATTTTTCACAACCTTTGCATCATAAGAGTAAGAAACCTTTAATAATTTGTATGTTTGTCCATATGCTTGCCCCATTAAGAAAGAAAAGGACAGAACGAAGGAGAAATTCATATATGTAACTCACCTTCAGAGAGTTCCATGCAGCTGTATGACTGTCTGGCGCCTATATAAGGAAGCAAAACTCTTAAATCATAGTTAATAAAGAAAGCAAAACTCTTGAATCCTAATTAATAAAAAAGCAAAGCTTCTGCTAATACTATGTGGGATATGCTGTACCCATCCATATTCTTTCACGGTTTTCACCATACACATACCTCTTTTGCAGTTGTGTCTTCAAGGTCAGATGCCGCAATCCATTCTATTGTTAACTTCCTCTTACATTTAATTGAAGCATGTTGAAGGGCCTTGAATAAAAAAGAGAAGCGGAATCTTAGATTAAATAAAATAAATAAACTATAGGCAGCTTCATCACCCATTACAATTTTTAATTAACTAGACAAATTTTCAATTTAAGGCTGAAAGAAGAACAAAAAATACATGACAAGATAACTAAATGTAAGTTGCATATTTGAGTTGCATGCAGCGTGTCATGCAATAACACTATCACTAACTGAGCAGTATCTTCTTGCAACAAAGCAAGCATGGCAATATGCAAGTTCATGGGGGTTTCAGTCTTTCTCAACGGAGATTATTGAATCATTAGCTACTTAGCATTACATAAAAGGCACCAGTTTCATGTACAAATTTCAAGCAATCTGGACTGCTCTTGTAATTCTTGGACTATTTCTTCCAAGTTCCCCTATGATGTATAATTCTATAAAGATGAAAGTTGCAGAAAGCATTTACCTTAACAACAGACACATAAGCATCAGAAAGTCCGGTGTATTTTCCAACCATTGCGATTCTGACCTAGATATTTGAGACATCAAATTCAAAAACAGAATCAAACTCTGCCCAAAAAAATAACCTTTTTTAGATTCAAAGATATGAAAATTTGATGTCATACTTACTGGATTTGTGAGCGTATCTGATTGATCTGCTCTGGCAGTCCACTCCTCCAGACAAGGGGTTTGAGCAACACTGCTAGCCAAAAATGATTTCCAAGTAATTCATCATAAGTGCAATTCACAAAAAGAAACTTCAAATGGCCAAAAAGCTTAAAATATATTGATAAAAATTTCCAAGGCAAAGGCTCAAAACAACTTGAGACAGAATGCACAAGCCTTAAAAAGATACCAAAAGATAGAGTTTTGATTGAAAACCCCAGAGCAAAATATAAATACACATTTACCTTAGCAGATCCAAGTGCTTTAGAATTGCTTCGTGAGCCTTCTGATCCTGTTGCATCAATAACTCTAAATCAGAATTCACATCATTAAAATTTCTAGAAAATGCATGACCCAAAAACATGGATTATAATTGACATATCCATTTAGTATAAACATGTGCACATTGACCCCCAGAATTGGGGTTTGTTCTTAAAATGAATAGGGAGACAGATAACCCCTCCAAGTGGTCTATTAAAGCTAAACAGAGCATTTAGTGTGCTGATTGCTTAAAATCAGCTAACACAGCATTTGGATGCTGCTAATATTAGGGCACCCAAGACACCAATTATGAAATGAAAGTGATAGGCTTGAAAGAGCTCAAAGTGACAAAACAACTTGGCATAGAACATCTTATTGTAAAAAAGAATCGATGCTTTGATTAAGATGCCTTTTGAAAACTGAACATTGGAATGTATTATATGAGGTTAGGGATAGCTGCCCGTTCTTCTCCAAAGTCCACTTTCAGCGTTGTTATAAAAAAACAATTGTTCACTTGATCCTTTTCCAGTCTGACTCTCTGAGTCATGAACATTCACTAACTACAAGCAGAGAAATCTGGAAACCGCACATGGGCAAGGGAGCTCTGTCTTTGGGTCAGATAATCAATTCCAGATAGATTGCATCTCAGAAATAGTCTGGTTTGGGTGTTTGAGGAGGTTAATCTGTATTTATTACACTCGTGTTTGCATAGATCAGATCCTGCCTAGGCCTGCTCTCAACTACTTTTGTGATAAGGTATAAAGGTTGAAATGGTTAGGAACTTGCTTGTTCACAAAAATAATTGAAACTCAGTTGCCAAAAATTCCATAGGAATGATTGTGGCAGCAACCTGTCGCTCATCAGTGGCTATCAAGCATTTCAATTTATGCATTTTGACAGTGAGAATTCCACTGTAATGCAGATGCACTGCATAGCTTTTTCCACGAAAAGCCAATTTGGCTTTCTAAGTTGTCTTTAGGTGTGGCCTCCAAACTCCACCTATGTAACTAAAAAATGACTTTAGGGATTGTCAAAGTGGGCTCTGCAAATGGTCAAGCAGACACACATACAGCATTGCATACTCTTTGTGGACAGTGCCCTTCTACTTGGGCTCCCAGCAGGTGTCAAGCCATAATCAGTATCTAACCTCTGTCCATTACTCTCGCAGTATTTGCCAGTGTGGGAGGCATTGAAACATGGCATGGAGTTTCCCAAATAAACAATTTAAAACAAAATCTAGTTAGAGAGAAGTGAGTTGATTGCCTTGTCTATCCTTTATACCAAGAAGGCATACACATTGCTCTTGAATGAATAAGCAAAATAAAGAGCCTTAGTTTGTTGAATAATGCTGAAGATGAAAGGAAGGAAATTTTTGTGGTATTGTGAAATCCAATCATGATGGTTGCATAAAATGGAGAAAAAAAATAAGAAATTTAAAATGTGGTAATGGAAATCCTGGCATGTGAAAGCAAAGGTGTGGTTGCAGATTCTGGCTTGGATCTTTGATAGTCTTTGTATTTGGTCTCCACATCTATCAGGCTTTTTACTTTTTGTTCAGTTTCCTTTTGAGCTTTTTTCTCCAAATACACAAAGCAGTTCCATAGAATGAAATCATTGCTCAGTGTTGATTAAATTGGTCTGTTATAAAAACCTTGGATTAATGGCTTTGCATTCAAAAATCTCCACCAGAATCCTCCAGCATATGTCAACTACAAGTTATAGTCTTAACAGACTACATTATCTATTGATTATGCATTATATGAGAATATAGAGGCATTGAAGATTCTGCAAGTTTGCAGAGTTAAAACCAAACTCATCTTCATTTGCCTGCAGCCTCCCACCTTATGTCTAACATCGTAAAGGAAGCATTCAAAATTATTGCGAAAAAATTGTTCAAGAGGATTGCAACTGCCCTGTTAGACAGAATCTTCCATACAAGCGTTTTGATTAACTTGCAGCACAACAATTCAGTCCTTGTTCAGCTATAACTATGGTCGTCTTTGGCTTCTTCCATGGCCTTTCTGTTACCAGTAATTCAGTAAAAAGTAACCTTCTGGAAAAATTTCTGTTCTAAACTAGCATACACATCTTCAATACATTTTGCTAAAAAATGTCCAAATATATCAGTATAGGCACCTAAGATTGATATTTTGAACCAACACAGACATCTTAAAACATCCATCTAAAAGATACCAAGAGTTGTAGATCTTGAGGTGCCTATACTGACATACTTTGACATTTTTTGGTTAGATGCATTTAAGATATCTACACTAGCTTAGATATACATATTATTATTATATTATTTCATTTGAAGTTGTTGTGAATTAATTTATATTGAATTTGTATAGTTGTGGGTGTTCCTTTGATTAGCTTAGAAATTGATATAAAGAAAATGTTTTTCTTTACAATATTTCTATGAATATTATTTTTAATACCTATCTAAACTACTACATACACACAGGCACATATATAGGCAAGCAATGGATAAAACAGTCTAGACACTATTTATTTTACTTAAAAGCTAAGTAGCCGATCCTGATTCTGGTTCGGATTCGGGCATTCGGCAAAAAAATTTGGACCAGATCCTGATTCCGCGGGAATATATATAGACATTATGTATGTATGTATGTATATTCATAGATTCCATACATGTAACATGTCAATGTTCATTCATCATTAGTTCAAAACTTCAAACTTCAAACATATAAGATAATAATAAGAAGTTAGAAGCGCGATTCTCATAAAATGATAAATCCATAATTGCCCATATATGATTATATCATATTCATACTTTGCAAAAGTTTCAAAATGTCATTACATGATTGAACAAAACAAAAATGGTGAAAAATGCTTGAGACATGAATGAATGACCATCAAATGACCAAATGTATGCATTACTGGTCGAATTAGGATTTAGTGGCTTTTTCATTTATTTTTTAAAAACAAGAAATTGGCATGTGTGGCCCGTTTTTGGGCACCCACATGCTCGGATTCTCGTGGATTCCTCCAGATTCTGCCCGGATTCCAGCAGGATTCTGGACTGGAATCCGGATTCTTCACAGAGAATCCAGATTCCAGTCTGGAATCCTGCCGGAATCCTGGAGGAATCCGAGCAGAATCAGGATCCAAGGCATATCAGAGGGATCCGGTAACATAGCTTAAAAGGTATTTTATTTTAGATACCATTTACTTTATATTTGATTTTTTATTTTGCAATAAAAATGCAATATATCATAACTACTATGCTGTTTTTCTAATAAAGAAATTTATTTTTATTTTTAACTTTTATTTCAAGAGATACTTCATTATTATGTATGAATACCATTATTAATATCTATTTAAACTACTAAATGTATTCACACATAAATAGGTCTGTAAACATATAAGAAAAGACCTAAGGACAATTTATTTTAATATTTACTAAAGAACTATTTTAATTGAGATAATGTTTAATTCAGGAGCTACATTTTCTTTCACTTACTTCTTATTTTTACTCTAACAAGGAATCAATAATAGACTAAGAGTATGTTTATTATTAAATATTATTAATCTGACATGTTAATGAGTATCAAATTTAAGGGTTGTTATTAACACTTTCATGCTATTACAGTCCACACCTTGCTACCACTAGAGTTACACCTTTTGACGCAAATATCCAGCTCAACATGACAATGAGATGAACTAGAAATGTTCTCCTTTAGACTTTAGTAGATACTCAAAATCATAGCAGCAGAAACCTTTTGGGGAAAGGATTGGCAAACCAAAAAAAAACAATCTAAAACAGAGGACCAACAAAAACAACGTTAAAAAAAGCAAAGAGAAAAACCTGACTTAACCCAATAAAAAAAGTAAAACAAAGAGAAAAAAACTTTACTTAACCAAAAAAATAAAAGCAAATGCAAAAAAAGAGAAAAACCTGCTGCCTTTTACATTTAAAGGCATTTTAATAGCATAGAAGTATAGAGAGCAAATAAAAATGATAATTTAGCCCATGAATTGTGGAATATAAACAAGAAAATGGGCCCATTTGATGAAAAATAGACATACAAAAACAAGAAAATTCAGACAACTTATTCCTTCTCAATTACTTTTCACTTCAATGCATGTACTGCAGCACACAGGTGCAGGTACATACATGCCAAAACTGAAGCAGTCAAGCCAGAGCATATAAAGACATTGAATGCATAGGCGAGAGACAATTGAATTCATAAGAGCCAAGTGGATGTGAAAACAGATGAGTAAAATGTGCCAAAAAATGTAAATAAATAAACCAAGGTTACTAGAAGATTGATAATGTTACTAGGATAGGAGACAAGTAAAACACCATTTTTTAGAGGAGACAAGTACTTGAAGTCGCAATGAAACAGTTGCCAAGATCTACTCTCAACTAGCTTCCCAAATAATTTGAGCCAAAGTTCAAATTTTGGTGTTGAGGTGAAATGCAACAAGGGGAAAAAATGCCACCAAGGAGCAGAGGAGCCCAAGGATTACACCAAAAACCCAAAAAAGGACAATAAAATGAAACCCTACCTTCTGCGATGTGCTCACATCTGCACATTTTGGCATGAAATTGAAATACACACATTAGAGCTTTTTGTACAGTTTTATTACATTAAAAAACCCTAACAAAAGAAAAACACAAGCATTAGACAATTTTCACACAGTTTCACTGCGATTTAAATGTAAAACAGCAAATGTACAATCAAATCATTGACCACAATTTCAAATAAAACAATTTTCAGAGGGAGAAAATTCCCAACAATTTCTACAGTTTAATCACAAATCTTTGGTTCTATGATCAAAAGTGCCAAAATGTGTTTATATTCTCGGCCTAATGTTTTGAATTCTTACTACTATATTGTTCAAAGCAATGTTTCAAGACTTGGACTCACCTTGGACTCAACAAGCTCATTTTTGACTCATACTCAAACTCAATACTGATACTAAACAAAAAACTTAGCCAATTGAAAAAGCTAAGAAATATAGAGATTTTTAAGGACCTAAAACTTGTTTCATGAAACCTTTAAGAAATCAACTTTGAAAGACACGATAAACTAATAAAAAAGAAGCTACTTTGATCACATTCACAAGTATACGCCAATCACGAGTATAAACACTGATTTTAGATGAAGCAAGCAACATTAAGATATATAAATATTGTTGAGTGTTTAAGGCGTAAAGAACTCGTAGATTATGATATCCATAGCATGAAAAATAAAAATCACACTATGGAGTTATGAACTATGATAAAAAGGAGGTTGTATCCCTCAAGCCAACATTACTAGCTTTACATGGAATCATTCACGTGTATCTCAGACAGGTCTGCAAATGTTGTTGTAGCCTTAGGAGCATTACCTAGGATCTTAGTTACCGATGCGTTCTGTTTTGGGCTTGATGTGGATGCGGATGCGGATGCGGATGCGGGTGCGAGCTGATGCAGATGTCGGAGCTGATGCCAAGTGGGTGCCACCTGGAAGCGCATCCCAAGAGCCCGGATGCTTGTGGCATCCGGGCGCCTGGGATGTGCTTCCAGGTGGCACCCCTAGGGCATCTAGGCACATCCGAGCGCATCTGGGGGCAACATGGGCAAAATGACTTTTTCAATATTTTTTTAATATTTTTGCCACTTAAACTATATTAAAACATGTGCATAATAGATTATTTTAATCTATTTTTTCCTTCTAAACCCTAATACGACGCTAAAAGAGGTCTTCCAAACATTTTTACCTAATTTGTTTTGCAGCTGAGTTTTTTTTCATTTGCTCTCCATTTTTGCTTGTTGAAGGCAAATTGATTCTTGTTGAAAGGAATCGTTCGTAGGGCAAGGGATTGCTTCCACAAAGACGTTTTTTGCATCTAAGGTAAGCATTTGATCCCATTCTTGAGTCCTTTAATAGATTTTTTTGTGATTTTGATGAATTTTTTCAAGTTTGGAAAGAAATTTTCCAAGTTTTTTTAATTTTATTTTTTTTTAAATAAGTAAAGAAACAAAATAGCTATCCATTTTAGTATTTTTGTATCATGTTTTTGCACTTGTTTGGTTGATGTTCATAGTTGTTTTCTAATTTAAGTTTATTTAATTTCTTAATATCTTATTA
This sequence comes from Thuja plicata, assembly GCA_018584345.1. Taxonomy (NCBI): domain Eukaryota; kingdom Viridiplantae; phylum Streptophyta; class Pinopsida; order Cupressales; family Cupressaceae; genus Thuja; species Thuja plicata. Next base: position 661,750 of record MU223408.1, on the reverse strand, counting down.
GCAAAGCAAGAAATTACATTGT
>MU223408.1:636223-658768 GCA_018584345.1 Thuja plicata | reverse complement strand
TAGGAATTTAATTGCTTCAAAAAATTAAAACAATGTAACTCTTCCATCCAATGTGGCCTAAAAGGATTATCATATTTCTGTTTTTTTTTTTACTAGAGCAGGGATTTGGGCAGAGCACTTCCAATGTGGGTTTATCCCCAACAAGGTCAAGCAGCATTGCCCCCTCCCAAGGATTGAGGTCACATAACAGACTGTAAAATCTTCTTACAAACAACCTCATTAGCAGCCCAAATTAATGGCTTCGACACCACAAGCCATTATGGTGCATGCCATTTTTCATTATTATAATTTTTAACCATCCTTCAAAAGTCCTCCAAACCCTTCAAAGAACATTTGATTTTCATGCTTTCACATTTAAGCATTTTCAATTTGGATGCCTTCTTCTTGACTTTCATCAACCTAGTCAAGCCTCGCCCAGGCCTCTCAAGTTAATTCAAAGCATTAGGCCAAGAATGATTTTCTTCAGTCATGAGTCCTCGGACCTCCTTTCAACCTACTTGCCTCAAGACTCACCAAGTCTAGAAAAGTCCCAACAAGTCATGTAACTATGGTTTAAAGGGTAGAAGACCAATCAACAACCTCCATTTACCTATTACAAACAATACCTGCACTTGATAGGTTCTGCAAATATAAGTCATAGAAACATTTTGCAAATTTGTTGAATGTACCTAATTGTTGACTATCAATCATATCTAAACCATTTGACAAATATTGATCAACAGTTTAATCTTAAACTTTTTCAAATACCAATCCATCATAGGCCAAAGCTCTTTTAGAAAAACAATGTTTGGCATTTTTATAAGCAATATAAACAATTGTTTGCTAAAATTATTATTCTAGTGCAGCAGTCCACTCACCCTTAGCAAGAGAGGAACATGCCAAATGTTGGAAACATCATAGATGTTGAGAATATGCCCAGCCTGGAACATAAAATTATGATTAAACTCTATTTATCTGAATATCATTCATAACCTATGACAGAAAGACAAGAATCCCTTTCAACATAAGAAAAAGACTTACTGGAACATGACAAAACTGTGATAGCTTGTCCTTAATATTTTCTTCCAAAGCCTGTCCTAATAAATAATTAGATATATCTTCCAAAACCTATTCTAACCAATCTTGCTTTAATAAACCACCACAATGAGAAAATCATACAAGCCCAGCAAAAAGCAAGTAACCTGAGCACTGCGGCATGCTAGAAGATGAGGTGTCAAACCCAAACCTCGAAGTTCCCGGACACTATGCTGTGTTGGCTTTGTTTTCTACAATGAAGGAAAAAGGAAAACAGCGTGTAAACTTTCTCATAAAAGTTTCTAAAATGAGTAGTGTCCTCGCAACACAAGCTACTATCCATAAACCACAGTGCCTCTATAGGTTTTGTGGAAACCAGAGAATCAAATAGCAAGATTCATTTATGATAGTTGTGTAGATCATTTTGTTCTATACCTGCTCACCAACAACACCTAAGACAGGTACAAGGCTGACATGAACCAAACAAAAGTTTCCAGGGCCTGCAAATCAGTACATATAAACTACAGTAAGTCCCACGCAGAAGAAACAGTTCATCAAAAGGCAATATTTTCCTTATGGCATCAATCACAATGCACCCCAAAAAAAGCCAGAGCTGAGGAGAACACACCAACACGATAAGAGAGTTGACGCAAAGCCTCAATAAATGGCATCGACTCAATGTCTCCTACATCCAAAGGATTATCAGTTTGCATTTGTTGAACTCAGTATGTAGAATAAATTCCCATTCTAAAAAAAGAAAGTACTATAGCCTTCATTTAAAGGAAGATGGGGTAAAGTTGCTCTTACCAACAGTTCCCCCTAGCTCGATGACACATACATCAGCAGGTTCTGTGCTCCCATCTACAGGAATGAGAGCTACACGTTCTATCCATTCCTGAATGGCATCTGTAATATGTGGAACCACCTGGAGTTCACAAAAACAAATTAAAGTACGATGAATTGGTAGAATTGTGATCAAACAAAACTTGGTGCGTTCAATTGATAAGTATGAGCTATTTTCAGCAGTGTGTCAAATTATGATATTTATATCTAAAATGTGACTGCATGGTATCAATATTAAAATAATGAAAAGAGCCAGTCAAAGATGATTAAGAACAGAACTTCACAGTTGATGTGGGAAGACCCAAAAGTTGTGTAAGTTTCAAAGCAGTATAGGAAGTGGAACAAATATATCTGCTATAAAACTCACACTAACGCCCATGTGAAAGAAAAGGAAGTTTAACTACACTTTAAAACTTCAGTAATATAGGCAGCCTCACACCTGGACAGTCTTTCCCAAGTAGTCTCCTTTTCGTTCTTTGTGAATAACAGACTGAAAAAGGTTGCCAAACATTGATTAATCACAAAATATATAAATATGTACTCGAGGGAAAAAAGTACCAATCCAAAGAATCCTAGGCCACTTTCCAGTCACTCTAATCTTCAAATAAAATTCATTCATGTCAATCTAAATAATCATCTAAATAGTAATAGAGCATTTGAAAGAATATACACCTGATATATTTTTCCAGTGGTAATATTGTTGTCTCGAGTCAAAGTCACATCTAAAAATCTTTCGTAGTTACCAAGATCCAAGTCAACCTACCAAGAAGTGGGAAACCATTAGCACTTTGTAGACACAATTGCTCATCTTTATTGCATTAATAGATGGTGATGTAAAGAATAGGAATAGATAACATGCAAATGTTTATAACTCTTAAGCTCAAAAGCAACTTTCCAAAAAAAAAACTTCTGTAAGGAAACGGAAATGCAAGATACTCTGCTGCACTGTAGTCGGTAATCCAGGAAACTAATATTATAATAAGTATTCTATTTAAGTGTGCCTAAAATATTAAAATCATCAAGACAAGCTGACTCCAACCAATAGAAAAACAGTCCTAACCTGATGACATTCCCATTATTTAAAGAACAAAAATATTGAGATTCTCTTCGCTACTGAATCTCAAACTAGACTTCTTGAGCTCAAATTTAGTTCTGAAAACATGTGGATGTACATCAGTTACTAAGTATACTTCTAGCTTCTATCAGATGAAATGCCTTAAAAATTGAGTAGTATGCATTGAAAACCATTTATGTTACTAGATCCTCCTGATATAACACCTGTACACCCACAACTGATTATTAAGTTTGATTTGCAACATTGTATCAACTAAATTACTATTTCTGTTCTTTATATCTTGCCAGTTCTGCAAATACTAGACATGAAGCACCTGCCACTCTCGCACTAGAATTGCACATACACCATGCATCATGACTTGATGCAACTTGGAATTAATTATCTGATGGAGTTGACCTTGACAAAGTTTGCCTTTTATAAGAGCAAATAATAAAGCCCAAAGTCCAGCTTGCTATAGCTGCCTAGCACATTTTATACCAATGATATAACACCTGTACACCCACAACTGATTATAAAGTTTGATTTGCAACATTGCATCAACTAAATTGCTATTTCTGTTCCTTATATCTTGCCAGATCTGCAAATACTAGACATGAAGCACCTGCCACTCTCGCACTAGAATTGCACATACACCATGCATCGTGACTTAATGGAACTTGGAATTAACTATCTGATGGAGTTGACCTTGACAAAATAGTTTGCCTTTTATAAGAGCAAATAATAAAGCCCAAAGTCCAGCTTGCTATTGCTTCCTGGCACCTTTTATACCAACCTAACATGATGATGGGGTAAAAATTATTTAAATAAACAGTAAACCAAAAAAAAATCAGTTTTCATTTCATGGTTAACAATGAAAACTAGTAGAAGACACTGAAACACAGACAAAGAAGAATAGCTCATGCATGAAATTTTATGAGTTGTGTTCTGTGGTAATTTTTTGGCAGTGCACTTGCTCCTGCATCAAGACAATAGCAGAAGAGGATATAAAAACAGTCTTTAGCATGTATTATTTGGTAACTAGTAAGCCCCGTAGCAGTACAAAGAAGATATATGCAATATAAAGCCACATTTTAGCTTTATGATCTCATAAAATTCTAAGGATTTGACAGAGCATAGCTTGCCTCATTGGATTAGTGTAAATATATCATTCAAAGAAAAACATGATTTTAAGGCCAAAGAAAGTTGCAGGAGCGATGAGTGTTAATTCTCAACTTTCTGAAATAGTTCTTTAACTTATAGGCTATTTCCACTTGATGGCACCATATCTTTACTACTATACGTCAACTCATCTACTACTATATGTCAACTCATTTCCACAATAATGATTGCAATTTAAAACTCATTTCTAGGCTGTATAACATTGTAACTCATGGAGCCACACAGCACCAAATAGAGGGTATATGCCACCTATTGCTATGTTTTAAGCTACATAATCTAGTGAAGTTCTAAGACATTTACCAGTGCATGGCTTTCCTCAGTGAAACAGTGTAGAAACTAGATGTTTCAACCAAAAAACTGTGAACATTTTTTTTCTATACAAATAAAGTAGAAGATAACCAAATCATTGATGTAAAAAACTCACACCTGCATCCAGAAACATTCATGATTTCAATAACATGGAGTTGGACAATGGAAATATATCTATTATTGTGGAAGATATTGTCAATGGTAAATCCCTAACCTTCTACAAGCAATTCCCACCAATGGCTCAATAGTATTATTACCATACATGAGCTCAAGAGTCAGTAACCACTTCACCATATTAATTAATAAGCTAATTGTGTAAGGCTTTAGCTTGCAACTTGTAGATGAGTGGTATAAATTAAGGAAAACAAATCCTGGCTAGGAGAACAAAAATTAAACATATTCCATATTGTGTTGACCTACTTCAAGTGCTAGGCCCCAAAATGCCTCAAGTATCTTTTAATAAAGCATCATCGTTGAAATTTTATTTTGCATTTACTTGTTTAACAATCACATGCTGAAATTCTAGAATCAGTATGTCATTTGATAAATAAATTACTGGTGCAATCTAATTTTTTACCCCAAAAAACTAAAAAGGCAATATCATCATTAAAAATCACAAGGAAGGCAAATTCTAGCTAAGAGGAAAAAAAAAACATCTTCCACATATGTTGAGCTTCATTCAAATGTTAGGGCCCAAAATGCCTCAAGCATCTTTTAATAGAACATCATCATTAAAATTTGGTTTTGCATTTACTTGTTTGACAATCACATGCTGAAATTCTAGAATCAGTATCTGTCTTTAGATAAAAAAAATTATCCGTGAAATCTAATTCTTGACCCAAAAGAAGGCAATACCATCATTAACAATCAAGACATAAACATGTCGTAATTATTCCATTAGCACGGGATGCTAATTTGTTTGTATAAATCAATATATACTTTATGTTCTAACGTTTCTTTCATTACAATTTATTCTCAAAGTATAGAGCTCTGTGTGACTCATCATATCAATAGAGAGATTCATTAGAGGGAGAACCGTGGGCGTTTTGCAGTAAGTTCATTTTTGTTTATCTTTTCAATGTAATCTGTAAAGTTGGTCAGACTATCAGAAATTTTACATTGAATCATTTTCCTGGCATGGGTTTTAATGGTTTGGTACTTTTACAGATGCTGCTGCTGCTAGTTTTGAAAGGTCAAAACTTCTGCTGCCATTGCTAGCAACTTATAAATTGAACTGGTTAGAGATAGCACAGGCTTTTTCTTAGTCTTTCCTGATGATATTCCCCAAGAGCTCCCTGGTCTCCGTCGTTAAAGCCATATATATACCAAATACCAATTTACTTAGGAACATAAGTGATTTAAAAAGGCTAGCACCATCCACACCAAGGTTGCATTTCATTCACACAGCTTTTAAATTTTTAATACATCATGAAAAAAGTGTAAATGGAAATCCGTTACTCAAACTTAAAACAAGAAAAACTTGGAAATAACTCCAGAAACTAAAAACTGATTGAAAAACTACAGAAAAGTTTAATTTGCTATATTGCTTTAAATATAATATAATCTTTGTACAACATCCAGTGGGACACAGAGTCGTGGTCAAGTCACTCCATTGGTGTCACGGCAACCAAGGTTCAAACCCCGCTGGACTATTGTGCTCGCAAGCCTTGTGTCTTTACTGGGCTAATGTGCTCACAGGTTTGAACCAGAGATGTGACCCTCTGCGGCCTCTAGATGGCTGTGCCTTACCGATCAAGTATATATATAATCTTTGTAAAAGTAAAGAAAAGGACAATTTATTATTTCACATCAAAAATAATGAGTAGAGATAGAATCATAAAAAACAATAGTGCATTAAAAAATGCCAATTATTAAAAATCTAAGTAAGGCTTGGAAAAACTATTTTACTTTACCTAGGAGGGCTTATGTAACAAAGTGTATTATCACTATGCCATGTTGTCATAGAGCACTATTGTTTTTTAAGGTGCCCATATTATCATAAAGCATCGTTATTGTTTTAAGGATGGACTTTTGTTTGTTTAGCTAAATAGTAAACCATCATTAAGATAGAAACTAAAAGTCAAAGAAAGCCCCTCATCAGGTTATAAATTAAAGAAAAAACCTTCTTAAGAGTGTAAAATTTAAAATCCTAAATAAATCTAATCAAAGCTAAACACAAAAAGAAAAGTATAAGTACCTTGAGGATAAATTAAAATAATGCTCTTTAATACATTTTTTGCATCTAAACCTATAAATCAGCCAAGAAAGTAAGAGAACCGTATCAAAATTGTGTAAACATCTTTCTACCATTAAGTGCATTGTATTTTTCTCCCTCGAAGTAAACAAACCAAATAAAGGCAGATTTGTATTGAAAAAAAATAATCATAACTTTTGGAAAAACTTAAGAAACAGCAAAAGCTAATGATTCCGTAAACTAAGTGCCTTGTATTTCTTCCCCTCAAAGTAAACAAACCAAGTAGGGATAGATTTATATTGGGAAAAAAAATCAGAAATTTTTGAAAAACTCAAGGAATGGCACAGCAAAAGTGGTGGATTGCAATTACTTGGAATCAATGACAGGTTATTTTAGTTTAATGACACTGATGTACCCAGAAACCTTGAAAAACATTTTGAACTTTACGTACAGCACACAGGAATACGGCAATATTTTTACAAATCATGTCATGTGCTGTAAATAACTGGTGCAAAAGTTAATATAACAGTATAGAGAGTGGGCAAGTTGGGTAAGAAAGGTTTCTTTATGAGAAAAGTATAATAATGTCAAACCATCAAATATTGCCAGCATTTCCATCTTATTGGCTTCTGGGAATAGAATTTTAAGCCTCTACTGTTGACTAGGAATAATAATGACTAAACAACAAGCACAGTGATTGGAAAACCCGCAAAAAGCAAACCAAAAATGAGCACACAAATGCCAAAGCATCATTCCATCTAATTCAAGAAGAAGCTACACCAAGATTTTCCTAACAGAGATACATGTTTATAGAGGAATTGGTCTTAAATCGATTGAAATATTAAAAACGGTAATCCATTCCAAAACTCCAACAGAAAGGTGGGAATATAGAGTACCACTTGACAATTCAAAATTGAATCCCTTTTCAGACAGAAAGAAGTAAACATTTATAGAAATAAAAGGCAAGAATCCCCCTGTTTATAGTTGTATTTGTCCATCTCTGCTATTTATAACACTAGCTACCAATCCACTCCTCTGTTTGACATGTAGAGTAGAATTAGCAAGCATAATCGACCAAAGACCCAGAGACAGAAAGAGAGGGAGATGTTTCTCCCCAACTCCCACACAAGGCATTACTTCCGTGCCAAAGATTCCATTTTCAAACTTATCCAAAAAGAAAAGGTAAAAACAGCAAAATAACCTAATGGAAATCCAAAGAAGAATGATCTATGAGCTCCACAATAGTTTGTGGTTACCACCTCCATTATTAAATAACATGCCTTGATTAACATACTTGATCTTGCAAAGACAACCAATCTGAGAGAGTGAATAAATCAGCTCTGGAGCTCCAGAATACTTCTATTATTTTAAAATAATTTGGCCTTTCCATGCCAAGTCCTTCATTTATCAAGAGAAACCAAATTTTAGTATAAGGGATGTCATGTCCAAACTGATTGGCTGCCACTATTTGATATTTTTATCTCCTTCGATCAAACTACTACTAATCCTTATCCATTGAGAAAGTGTCAACATTAGCAAACTAGATACTTACTGTGCTACTTAACAAAAGCAAGAAGATAATTAAACAAATAACAAATGAAGTACTTCAATTATGAAATGGTTGCTCCCACTATCAGCGTGTAACCATACCACAGTCATATCAAGGCTGAAACCAGAACTAATGTTTAAAGTCTAGATAGATTTCATATTGCAGTTAAAAAAATAATCAAATTAAATGCTCATGCTTCTGACTGAGAAAAATGAAACAACCACCATCAAAGGCAATTTGCACCATTACGCAACTTTAGGCTTCATAAATCTGCTTCCCCATAACCTTCCTCTAAACTCTTCTTTATCTTTCATCGACTGAATTTCCGCATTGACAAATTTTTGCTTGAGGTAAGCAAATGCACTCTTATCAACAATGACAGGGTTATATCTGTCACTCAAAAATTTTCTCAAGATACACTTAATTAAATGTGTATTATAAGAATTAAGGTTTGGTGTATACAGGCAATAAAACCCTCCTGCAGACTCTTCTTTGTATCTTCATCAGTTGCAGTCTGCATTGCCAAGATCCTACAACAAAGAGTATGCCAATCAACTCTCGCATCCAAATAATAAGGGACTTAGATTTGCTATACATTTTTAGACGATACAATTAATCAATGTGTATGACAAGTGTGAAGATTTGTTGGATACTGACAAAATTTCAGCCACATAACTGAACAACATATTTTCTCGTGGACTATGGTAATTGCAGTTTACCACGGGCATACGTTTCCTCTATATGCATCAACCATGTTTGGTGCAACCATGTTTCACCAAACGCAGTTTATAGGTGTCCAACCCAATCCATTCATCTCACAGGTTCATCAATGAGAATGGGATTTATATTTGACACTCAAACAATCTTACAAGACAGATCTACTAACACACATGAAGACTCACAGAGGCGTGCCCTCGGCATTATGTTTGACAACTCACAGACACGCATTCATCTGAGGCTGTCAAGATACAACTAATATTCAAGTAAAAATGCTTGGTGTTGGATATAATTACTCCAAGATGCATGCGCAGTGCTGTTGAGGCATGACTACTCACATCGGCATGCTCACTGCTGTTGAGGCATGACTACTCACATCAGCATGCTCCCATCAAGATATGACTACTCATAGAGGCATCCTGAGTTCTGTCAAGGTATGACTGCTCACATAGGCATGCCCATCGCTGTCAAGACAACTTGGAGAACAGATAGCGCATCAAAGCACATATTAAGCAAGCTGAGAAAACAGAAAACTGCATGCATGGCTATGAAAGCATTATTATTGCTAAACATACCTGTTGCTAAAAGAAATTGCACAAAATGGGTTTCCAGATACTCCGTGTCAATTACAAATCCCATACCCATAACATCACTTTCTGACACAATGCAGGGCCTAATTCCAAACTAGTTTTCAGGAAAGCAATAAGACATTACCATGTCTCTTACACACACAATAGGTCACAGGACCATGACAACGAAGTGACCAACATAATAATAAATCCCATAACTGGCTTACATTTCAAATTTACTCCATTAAACATTCTAAGTGGACCTGAAAAGGCCATGGTCTGCAGTCACTTCCGAACAAGATTCCATCAGTATTTAAAGAAATGAAAAGCCGCATAGCGAATTGCATCATAACTTCCACTAGGTGGAATTTCAGGAATCCAACACATACAAAATACAGAAGGTATCAGACTCCACAACAATATGGGGAAACCTAAAAGAGGAACAGGTTGATACAGAATGTACTAACCTCACCACCATCATCTAACACAAAAACTTCCCCATGCTCAAATGGAGACATGGTCCCTGCATCTGTATTCAAGTAAGGATCTGCAATCATTGAATAAATGCAACAGATTGACGCATATTAAGCCTCTTTACAACAAAACCCAAAATCCATATTACATAACAAAAAGTATATGATGCCTGCATAAACATGTTTATAAGAAAATATAAATGAATCTACCTATTTTTATAGAAGTTACACGAAGTCCACAAGCCTTCAAAACCACCCCGATGCTGCTAGCAGTCACTCCCTTCCCAAGCCCACTCACCACTCCACCAGACACTAAAACATACTTCATCTTCTTTACACAGTCGATAATACTCTGCAGCTTCTCATGTCAAAAGGAAAAAGAAACTCACAATGAATCTCAGATAAACACCCAGCAAGCCCAAAAACAAAAACATATATCAAAGAAGCATATTTGCCATGAATGTCAAACACAGAAGTTAAAGCATATATCTTCTACAGATTACATTGATGCAGAATCTTATAACATGACTTTGTTGAATATAGTGCTAACCAACCTAAAAACTCTCTGGATAAAGTTGTTCAACTACCAGAAACAGAAAAAATGAATGAATGAATCCCTAAAATGTTTTGAGCATACAAAACCACCTAAAGCCCGCTATTTCACAACACATCAAAAAACCCGGGATTCCACTGAAACTCCTTTTTGTTTACTAAAACCCTTCGGTTTATCACGCTTAATATAGCCTAAAATATTTGACTAACTTACCTGTTATTTCCAATCTAAATTCATCCCGCTCAAATTTTTACACACGAACTAGGCTAATCAGGAATACATCCAAATGCTCCCTTTTGTGTATTCAAAAGAATTGAAAAGAGAAACTTGTTTGACTTCTTGGCGTATCTTGTGTAGCTATAGTGTATTTATTATTATTGTTTATAAAGTAGACACGTTTGTAGCCGAAGGTATAGGGTTACCATTTTTTTCGGTGTTGAATGAAAGTTAGTTTTAAAAAGCACAAGGAGTAGAGTATTCCACTCATAAAGGCAATGAACAAGAAAGAAATTGTTGTAATTTTCATTATGATATTGTCATTTGTAAATTAGATGGTATTTTTTTATCAATGTTTTATATCACATTTAAGATTTATCATAAATTATTAGGAATCTAAAATTCTTGATGATGAATCATAGATTGTGATAATGATTCTTGTTGATGAACCATAGATTGTGGTCGAAAATTTTGATACAAAAAACTCTCACACAATCTAATCTAAAAAGCAGCAAATCAATCAACAATGTGATATTATTAACAAAATTGTTGCTACAAGCTTTCTAAGGATAAGGTAGATATTTATATTTAATAAGTGCATTGAATTCTTTAGAGGTGGGGTAAGTTTGTTGATAGAGAATATAGTGTGTGTCACTTAAAGTGTTTTATTGGGAGTGAGACGAAGGGTTTAATTTCTTATAAAGTGAGACAATTCATGCAACTTTTGGGGGCTTCAAAGCCCACAAGGAAAAGCCTATCCACCAATAAGAAATAGATAAAGTGGATAATAATGAGAGTTTCTATAGGAGTCTTACATTAAATAAGTAAATTGTTTACATGCAACATTGCAAATTATAGAATTAATGAAGTTGATTGATTTGAATTGTCTTCATTATTTTAGAGAAATTAATGGGGTGGTGGATCATTTAATGAATGTAGGAGTCTCTCAATTTAGTTTTTTGAGTGAGGTTAGTAAGGACACAAACAAATGGGGTATCTTAAACATCCTCGAGGTTGAATCGCATTCTTTTCCACGCCCTCCTCCTGACTCTCATTTCCCGGTGAATTGAAATTCAATTCTTATCTATGGTAAGGAGTGTCTTTTCTTGGTCATGTTGCCAACAATATTTATTGCTTTATCATCCTATGTTGCACATTCATTGTTCTTCAATGTTACTACTTCTATTAAGGATTGTGGTTCTCATTTCTAGAATAGCTTAGCCTTTGTGAAAGCTTGGAAGTTACTCCAAAGTGTGGGATGTGGGTTTCAATAGACATAAGTAGTGTTCTTGGAGTATGGCAAGTTGTGTTCCATTGTTAGTGAGAAAAATTTAGATTTAAGGTTAACAAGGGTGTTCCAAATTAATGGTCATGCTACATTGGCTTTTGTTCAGAAGGTTCTTAGTGCAAATGCCCCAAGGAACATGGGAAAGAAGAAAACTAAGGTTTGGGTATTATTATACTTTACAACTTAGTTGGAAGCTTGTATTGTTGATAAGATTGTTTGGGAGAGGATTTTACACTTTGTTATGCACACTCATGCACTTATTCATGTGGAGATCAATTGTGAGGAAATATTTCTTGGGGTAGGCAAAAGGAGCAACAAGATGGTACCTTTTGGCAGGCTATATAAATGTTTGAAGGAAATGTTCCTCTAATCAATTTGAGGACCTAATGTAATTCAATTTTGATTGAAAGATATGCATTGACAACTTGTAGATGATTTTAAGGGATGGATGCTTGCAAAAATATTTTATAATCTCATTATATTGTCTAGGCATGGGGTCATTCAAATAATAAAGAAATATTTTATTAAACTTCTTATTATTGTTATAGAGAAACCAATGGAAGCATTGTAGGTGATTATGATCTCTTGCCAGGTCTAGTTTTTATCCTTGGTTGATTGGTATATAGAGTGTTTTGACTTGTTCAATGCTTATCTTTCTTTTTGTGATTGGTAAGTCATTTTGTTCATCACGGTAGGCTTTATGTTTTTTTGTATGCTTTTTGTTTTCAATTTGCGCATGAACTTGTATAGAACCCACTTGAGTTAATTATTTTTAAAAATCAGTACATTAATCTCTTATAGTCAATAGGAACAATCCTAGCACATCAACATTCTCCAAGTTAATAGAAAAAAGTATGTGTGGATTGTTCAATTGGTGTTTTCCTTAACTAGTGGAATATGACGCAATATTTGAATGATAGATAGTTTTTATTATTTCTATCGGTAATTATGACAAGTTAAAGAGGCTTATAAGATGCACAAACATTTGTAAGCATTGAGAGTAATGGAGAGATTAGGGATGCTAATTAGTCATAATTGGACAAAGTTTTAAATAATTGTGAGAATTACTTTAAGCTAGCAATAAATATGCATTGGATAATTTTATTCATACACATTGTACTTTTAACCTAAATATTGATTGGCACGCAAAAAATTACAAGAATTTGAGATATTAAAGGTTAACCAAATGTTGGAAAATCCCATACCTCATTATGCATACTCACATCCATAAAACAACAAAGCACGGGAGGTAAAATTCATGTAAGAGCTTATGCATGCCTCCCAACCTTGGCATTGATACTCCAATGAGCCAACCATTGTTAGCAGTATGGTGTGAAGATAAAAGGTGTATTTATTGAATAATAAAAATGCACCAAAATAAATACATCGATGTGTTACCCGCCTAATCAGAACCACAACTAGACTATAAGTTACACAATTCTACGACAAATAAGATGATACACTAAACTATAGCTATACTTGTTATGTTGTCAACATATCTCTAGAGTCAAATTCATCTAAAATATATAACCTATATCATCAAATATGTCCAAGACTTCCATTTAACTTCATCCATTCTTTAAAAAAAATAAACTATCTAAAATAGTACCTTGCTACCCATTGAGTGATACACAATACTTCTACATGGTATGTTGTACTCCAACATATTATATCGTGAGAAAAATACTAGAAGTTAAAACAACACATTACAAATATCTATATTTTCAAGTATTTTAAAAATTAGAGGCATCACCCATGTGTGTTATCAAATGGTTGTTCGACACACATGTAGTTATAGCTTTATCAATCAAGTACTTTGCACTTGTCATTTTTTCGGAAGTCATTTTATGAGTCATGTGTCATTTGGGATTTATACATAGTTTCTTTCAATGAGACAAAGTATCAAACATTTGCAATAACTTTATTATATGTTTAATTTTCAAAGAAATGCACAAAGTTCATAGTTTCTCTCAACCAGACAAAACATCAAGCACATGTGCAAGAAATTTTTTATTTGTATAATTTTCAAAGAAGTGCACAAAGCTCAAGCATTTTTTTTGAAGTTTTATTGTTTAATGTTTAACATATCTATGCACAAAATGTTGCCTAAATATCAGGTTTGTGGCAATTGATCAACTAGCAAAGAAATTATAACTAAATTTGTATATTGTGAATTATAGCTACATTTATATGTCTCAATATTTCATCTACTCAAGAACCACAACTATAATTCTCCTTGAAAATTGTATAAACCTATAATATAGAAGATGAATATAAGAGAAATACTAAACTAAAGTTTATACTTCTAACATTGTAAACATATCTATAGAGTCAAATTCATATTAAATATATACTATATATATCATCAAATTCATCCATCTAAAAGAAAGATTAAAATAAAAGTTATGCTTACTGTGTTGTCAACGTATCTATAGGGTTAAATTCATCCAAAACATATACTTTATATCATAAAAATTATCCAAGACTTAGATTTATTTATTCCATTCTTAAAATCTTGAAACACAAAATAGTTCACCAATGTTACACTATACCTCCACATGCTACATTGTACTACCACATGTTCTTGTGGGAGAAAAGACTAGAAGCTGAAATAACATATCATCAAATATCTTTGTGTAAAAATATTTTAAAAATTAGTAACATCACCCAAAAATGTTATCAAATGTTAACTCATATTTTTTTTATCTAACCATGTGTGGTAACAAAAATTCATGCAATCAAATGGAGAAAAAATATCAATTAACAATCAATATGAATTGTGAAAATTTTATGATTTTAAATGTTATCAAATTTGATAAACACAATTATTTACTATCAACCAAGTATTTTACATTTATTATTTTTGGAAGACATCTTATTATCACCTTATTACCCATGCCTTATTTGGAATATTTATCTAATTTCTTTCAATGACACAAAAAATTAAAAGTGTGGAAGATCTTTTTTAATTACAAAGCTTAAGTACTTTTTGGAAGTTTTATTGTCTAATATTTAAAATATCTATTCACAACATGTTGTAACAAAGATGTTTTTATCTACATTGCAATTACAAAATTCAATTACTTCAAGTTGTGCTAGTTTATAAATGAATACTTAATTAGTAAAGATTTATTGCCAAAGGAATAAAATAATTGGAAGAATTTTTGAATGTACATTTGCAAATGATGATTGATTAATATTTTGTTTAGAAACATGAGTATTTAAGAAAAAAACATTCATAACAAAGAAGTTGAAATATCAATCTTCAATGCATGTAATTTCTAGATTCGGTTGTTTAAAATTTATTGATGCAAAATAAATCTTTACAAAAATGATAATTGGTTAATATTATGTTAAGAAACACAAATATTTAAGAAAAACCATTCATAACAAATAATTGGAAAGTGTCAACCTTGTCCAAGCATACAAAGTTCCTTATATGGTGAGAAAAATGTAAATCTAAAGACAATACAAGAAAACACTAAGTTTAAATAGTCTAGGACACTATAAGGTCTAGATCCATCCTAGAGCTTTATTGGAGTGCATCACTCTACCTAAACATCAAATGATTTGATGGTCAAACAATCAATAAAATAAAAGGATTGTAGCTCAATCGGTGAAGATGATGGTATGTGATATAGCAGGCATCAACCGAGGTTCAAACCCTTGAAGGTGCATTCGTGCCAAGTCTTATCCTTGGGTGACTTTGACGAACTAGATCATGCTATGTGACTACTTAGTCGAAGATGACTTATAGTTTAGATGTATGCTTACACAAATTGTTGTAATCCATTATATAATGACAGAGATATCAACATTTATGAAATCCAAAAAAACAATGGTAAGTTTATATCTCATCTACACACAAATGTGATAAACCTAATTCTCTTAAATCTATTAGGGAAAAAAATACCTTTTATGATTTGAATTTAATAGGTCAACTCATTTTATCTTAATTGTCGCTTTAGGTAGCTCAAGTCATAGCTTTGCTTGCTAATTTAAATGCGATGTGTGGCGTGGAATCCATTATAAGTTGTCAAGAATTGATATAAGAAGCATGCACTACAACTAAGAACTAAGCTTCAAATCATTCAACTAACCCTTGATTCCTCTCAAACAAACAAAACCTCTAAATTTAATATTTTGATACAATCCAAATGCACGAACTTATCCAAAAACATATACTATACATCATCAATTCTTATTCAATTAGAACAAAAAAAGACTTTTATTATTAAATTTCATAGGTCAGCTCACTCGTCTCAGCTCCCACTTTAGGTAGTTGAGCTTATGGCTTTGAAACCTAATTTAAACACGATGTGTGTTGTTGGGTACATTACACTTTGCGAAGCGGTAATAGGGGAACTCCCACTCTAAGAACTAAGCTCTAGATTGTAGACTAACTATCGATTCCTCTTAAAAAAACAAAACCTGCGAACTTAGTTCGAATCATAAGTTCGATTCCTGATTTAAACACATGTGGTGTATTAGACCCTTTCCACATTGCCAAGAGATAATAGAAAAAACTCGAGTACTAACTAAAAGAACTAAATTCCAGATCATTAGACTAACTCTCAACACCTCTAGTAAACACAAAACCTCCAAATTTAACAACTAAATACAATCCAAAAACCCTAATACAATCCATCATCCAAAAACACACACAATAGATCATCAAATGATTCTTAAAATTATCAAACTCAAAACAGTTTCCCCCCACAAATCTCCAAATACTACACTATACTCCCACATGTTGGTAGTGGAGCAAAAAAGCCAGAAGGAAAAACAGAATAGCATGGAAAATCCTTGTCACAAAAGGAGTGTTGCAGATACTTTATTCAGAAGTATGCCGGCTGTGGTGTGGGAAGGTCCGCGAGGGGGATCCGTGTGCGTCTTGCGACTGTCGCTGTTTTCGTCCTAGAGTGAGATAATAAAAACCTTAGATAATTTCAATGCGCGAGCCTTATCCATTGAAGAGGAGTAAAAAACATCTCCTCAGAATTTCCTTCCTTGGCCTTCATGGGGAAGAAAGAAGGAAGAAAACAAGGGCACGGAAAAAGTGCGAGGAAAGAGACAAGCAAATGTTACGTAACCAGACTCGTCATCTTTTACTTACCCGTATAAGAAAGATAAAATAATGATAAGCCAGCAGTGCACATGGAGTCGGTTGAACGTTATCCCACGTCTAGGTACCAACTGTCATCTGAACTTATTTTTATGTCTCAACTATAATATTAAAATATAATCTAGCATGTCCTCTCATTATTTTGTTTCCCTCTCAATGGTTACTCCGCACACAACGAACTTAACAATGTCAATTTGATGACTAGGACTGAAAATCATGTCTCTTTGGTGGGGTCCATGTCTTTTGCATGTGGTTTGAAAGGTTTATATGGAAGACTAATTATGTCATAGAGCTAAGCTTCAAATTAGGGATTACATTGATTGAAATAAAGTTACTATGGTGATTAGTATGATTGAAATAAAGTTTACTTTGGTGATTATTAAGATTGAAAGAAAGTTGCTTTTCTGATTATAGATGCAAATTATGTGTGTAACATTTTGTTTTTGTAAATTTCTTTTGAGGTTATGCTTTTTGTTGTTTTCTGGGTCAGTGTTCTTGTTTTAGTTGTTGTGATTACTAAGATTGAAATAAAGTTGTTTTCCTTATTATAGATGCAAACTATGTGTGCAACATTTTGTTTTTGTAAACTTCTTTTGAGATCATGTCTTCTATTGTTTTCTGGGTCAACCTCCTTGTTTTGGTTGTTGTTAATATCAAAAACATTTTGTTGAAAAGATTATAAAGAGGGATTGTCTTGTTAAAGAGACTAGATTTTGGACCGCAAATTGATATATCATTCAAAAGATTACGAGGAAAACTAATCCTGACAAAGAGCTGAACTTAATATCATAGATTAAATTGTCCATTACTAGGATTGAAAATGAAATGGCTTTGGTGATTATCGATGAGGTCTTCACGTCCACAATACATCATTAAAAAGATTATAAAGAGGGATTAATCTGTCTCAGAGACTAAACTTTGGACTGCGAACTAACCTCTTGTTCAAAATATTATAAGGAAAATTAATCATGTCAAAGAGCTAAACTTCAAATCGTGGATTAAATTATATAGGATTGAAAATGAAATTTCTTTGGTGGTTGTTGACAAGGTCTACACCCATTTCACATTGTCAAAAAGATTATAAGAAGGGAAAGTCACGTCGAAAAGACAAACTCTAGATTGCAAAATAACCTATCATTCAAAAGATTTTTAGGAAAATTAACCCTATCAAAAAAGCTAAACTTTATATCACAGATTAAATTGTCAAATAGTAGGATTGAAAATGAAATTTCTTTGGTGATTATTGACAAGGTTTGCATCCACAACACATCATCAGAAAGATTATAAAGATGGTTCATCATGTCAAAGAGACCTAATTTTGGATCAAATACTAACCTATCGCTCAAAAGATTGTAAGGAAAACTAATCCTATCAAAGAGCTAAACTTCAAATTGTGAGTTAATACGATTGAAAATGAAATTTCTTTGGTGATTATCAATGGGGCCCACGCCCATTGCACATTGTTTGGAAAGATTATGAGGAAGGCTTGTCATGTCGGAAAGAGTGAATTCTGGATTGAGACTGAGAACTTAGCTTTTGCTCAAAAGTTTGTAAAGAAACTAAGTCTATCAAAGAAACAAACTTCAAATCACGGATTAAATTGTCGGTAACTAAGATTAAAAATGAAAATTCTATAATAATTAATAGACAAATCTACATCTGCACTGTAAAAAAGATTATAAAAAAGACTCGCCATATTAAATGACTAAACTTTGGATCAAGACTAACCTATTAATTAATTTTGATAAAAAAAAATAATCTTTAAAAAAAAAGAGGTTTAAGAAGGTGGAGTGTCGGTGTCCCGAATAACGTACCACCAAATGGATAATGTTGGTTTAAGCAGCCGGTCGTTAGGAGCATTAAACCCATGATTTATGATATCATAATTTTTCCCACACGTTGGTTTGTTAAAGTTCCATATTTCCTTCCTTCTTCCTTAAAGTACCATTATCCTTGAATGGATTGAATTTGAATGTTGAATAAATATATAGTACCTACCCTTAAACATTTGACTTATATATTTATTTATGGGAAAAAACGCTTTTGATTAAGTCCTTAATTGTCGGTGTTTAAGTCATGCAATATGAATGTGGGGCCGTTGTTAGGTATTACGGATTATGATGATCAACATCAAACGGAATTCAAACAAGAACTTGAGTCGATTAAGTACGCGCTTCCAACACGACGGATGTGATATGTAGGACGACTTATCCAAAGGGTGGTTACAAGGATTTTCCTTTTCTTGCTTTTGTTAGTTAATGCCACAACACTATGCTCTTCTTCTTTTTTAATACATATATATTTGATTGGAAGACAACATTGGTTAAAAGTAACAAAGATTTTTTTAATTGGGATTGGATGGGCAATTTTAAGATATTTATAATGTTTCAGTTAGAGATAAGATAAGATAATGATGTTACTCTCTTTGAAAAAGTTAGAAGGGTTGGTGGGGTAAAAGGTATGATAAAGAAATTAGGAATGAGAATATAAGAGTAGAATATTACTATGGACATTGCTTCTATCATCATATTTATTTGATATTTTAAGAAAGATAAATTGGATGTAAGGGTTTTTTTTTTTTTGAAGTATTGGAGAAGCAAAGTATTTGGCTAAACATTGACAAAAATGAAATGGCGTTGAAAAAAATGAAACATTTTTTGAAAAAAGGAAAAGTAAGCTATAAAGATCTATAGAGAGTTATACCAATCTTGGAAGAGGCTAGAAGAATTGACATTCAATTTATAAAGATCTAGAGATAGTTATACGAATCTTTGATGAGGCTAAGTGATTGTCTCCCATTCTCATTGTGAAGAGTGTCGGGATTAGCTAGAATTAAAAAGTAAAGACCAAACCACAAACTATGAGCACACAAACTAAACCTCATTGATGTTACCAAATAGTTGAATGTGAAATTATAATTGTTGGTGGGGTTAAAAGGTATGATAAAGAAATTAGGAATGTGAATATAAGAGTAGAATATTACTATGGATCTTGCTGTCATCATGGTAATTATTTGATATTTAAGAAAGATATGTTGGGTGCAAGGAATTTTATTATGAGTATTGGAGAAGCAAAGTATATGGTTGGACATTAGAGAAGTAAAGTATTTGGCTAGAAATTGACAAAAATAGTGCATTTTTTGAAAGAGCAAAAGTGAGCTATAAAGATCTCAAGAGAATCGTAGTCATGGAAAATTGTTATGACCTACATGAATGATAAAAAATATGGAATGAGAATATAAGAATAGAATATTACTATGGATCTAGCTTTCATTGTGATATTTAAGAAAGATAAGTTGAATACAAAATAATTTATTGAGTATGAGTATTGGAGAAGCAAAGTATTTGGCTAGAGATTGATAAAAATGAAACTTTTATTGAAAGAAGAAAAACAAGCTATAAATATCTAGAGAGAGTCGTAGTCTTGGAAGAGGTTAAAAGATTGTCTTGTAGCCTATAGAGATATAGGGAGATTTATATGAATCTTTGAAGATGCTAAATGATTGCCTCATATTCTCATTGTGAAGAGAACATTTGAAAATAATTTGATTTTTATATGAAAAGATAGGTGAGCATGTTGGTGTCATAATATATGTTTATGGAATAAAAATTACAAAAGTGTCAATGCTCCATGAATGGGTCAAATGTTCAATATAAGAGTAAAATATAATATTGATTTGGTTTTCATCCTGATATTTATTTGATATTTAAGAAAAAAATAAATTGGACGAAAGAATTTTTTTTAGTATGAGTATTCAAGAAGCAAAGTACATTTGTCTGGTCTTTAACAAAAATGAAATTTTTTTGAAAGAGGAAATATAATCTATAAAGATCTATAGATTGTTTTGATTAAGTAAAAATAGGTTTTTGAAGGACCGGAAACCTTACACAAAGGTCTTAAAGATATCCCAATAAAAGCATAAAAGAGTTTGTGTCATAGCACCCATGACTAAAAGCATAAAGGAAACTGACAACAACTACCAAAATACAACAAGTTGCGACAAAAGACACAAAACAAGACAACGCAACAAAAAGATAGGACAATAACAAAAAGGACAACTAGATACTTTTCATTAGGTCCTCAGCCTGGACCATCATAATCTGCATCTGATCACCAGAGTCCTTCTGTTTTTCCAGCTCCTTATCTTCTTTAGTTTCAATCTTCCTCGTGCTCGCCCGAGTGTGCTTACCAGGTCCTATAGCCTCCTTTAGATTCTTCACCTCCTTCACATCTTTAGTCTGCTCAATATTTTCCACCAGGATCTTATCATGGCCAGAATAGGCTTTAAGGCTACACAAGCTATGCTCCCCAATTTTCCTCATGGACTCTTCCATTTTCTCCATTATGTTATGCAAAATGACAAGCCCGCCCTCATAGTCCCCATCTGTAACCCTGGCCTCCAACTCTTTCAAACTTTTTTCCAAATTAAAAACCTTATCAACCAGAGCAGCATAAGCATCCACATTGCTGACCACGTCCCTCATTTCCTCTAGGCACTCAGCAACTGGTTTTTCTCCTATTGACATCTTCTTGAGGAGGTTGATATCACACACCACAGTACGCATTTGGGCTTTGACCATGCCAACATCATCCATCAGCTTACCTAGGGTGTAGGAAAAATCCACAAGGCAATTTTTACCCTTACCTCGCTATCCCCGCTTTTCCCCTTTTCACTCTCCTTGTCAACAGTCACCTTAGTCCCAATACCATCTTTGTCAATTTTTCCCATAATATCATCCGCAATCTGGTTGGCATCTTTCAGGATATCCTTCTCCATCTGCATAGTGTTTTGATCTTCACCCAGATTTCTGAAATCCCCATCCAAATGCTTGTCTTCCCCAATATCATCACCAATTTTATCCACATTGTTCTTCCTCTACTCATAGTTATCTTCCTCCTCAAAAGAAATGATAATATTCTTCTTACGGGGCCTTTTAGCATTCTTTGTCTTTTTACTACTTCCACTAAAGTCACCTCTTTTCCTTTTACCGCCATCCTTCTCCCCTGCTTTCTCACAGTCATCCTCTTCAGTTTCCTCATCCGTTGTAGAATCTTCCACAATATTCTTGCCCTACTTTTTCTTAGAAGGAGATCCCTTAAATTTAGTCTTTTTGATATTCTTTACCTCAAATATCTCCTTGTCATCTTTGATATCTTCATCATTCATCTCCTCGTCCTCATCCCCTTCAGTCTCATCTTCATCCCTAACTCTACCCTTAAGAAAGGGTTTTTCCACCTTTTTAGTTTTTAGGAGGTCGAACACCATAAGCATTAAGCCCTAATGCGAGGCATGGTCCCCTTGAGGGTCCTTATATATACTTTTAATAGTAAAATCCAAAGATCTCAATAGATAGAAAGGAAAACTAACTTTCTCATCATATCTAAAATGGTTAAGCAACATAATATGGTGACCATAAGCTTGTTAGGAATAGGATCACTGAGAGGGGGGGGGGGTGAATCAA
>MU223408.1:600788-616061 GCA_018584345.1 Thuja plicata | reverse complement strand
AAATATTGAAATAATTGAATAAATTACAATTTGATCAAGGAAATTGATTTGAATTAAAAATGTTCCAAAGCATTGATTCAAAAATTTGATAAATTGATAAAATGATAAATGGGGCCCAAAGTCTAGGTGACCATTTTAGGGTGCATACAGGAAGATGCTCATAGAGGTTGTGATCAGCAAGTTGTTTCTAATTTTATGCAACCAAGTTTTTATTTGGATGTGTTTCATTCTAGTTTGCAAGTTGTTGTTATAAATGAGATTCATTCTTTGGTGCAAACTGGTATGCAAAAAACATATGTTGTTTCCAGCCATGCGAAGGGGTTGGATTTTTTCTCTTTTTAGTATGTTGGCAGTAGTGAAGGGTGTGACAAATTGGCGTCACACAAGGATTAACATTCTCAGTAATCTGATGACTTTATGTTGCCAGTTGGCAGTGAGTATGTTGATGTCATTTTGTATGATATGATAAAAACATATGGCAACATTTATGGTCATGCAGTTGGAAATAGTGATCAGCACTGTCAATACCTTGGTGTTTTTGAGGCACCTAATAATAGTGAGAATGCTGATTTTTGTTTATATGATATGCTAATAAGAAATTGTAGCATGATTGATCAGGCATATGACAGTGGTGATTCCGGTTTACCTTTGGTACATGGAAATGAAAATAAGATATTTGATAGGTAAATGCTGATTTCAATTTTATGGCTTTGGGCAATTTGTGAATAATTTGTATTTTTGTAAAGTTGCTTTGCTTTCAGTTGTGTGGTGTTTGGTTTTCAATAAGGAGCCCGATTTTGAAGTCAAGAGAGAGAAAATTCTGATTTGTTTTTTGAATGGTCTGTTCTACCAAGAGATTCTAGATCCTCCGCATGCCCACATGGGGCACGCGTCTCCAATCAGAGCCACTATTGGCACTCTCAAAATTTTGCAGAAATTTGGAGTGACCAATTAAAAATTTCTCTAAGGCAAGGTGAGTACCCCCAAAAAGCTTGTGGAGAAGGCCTACTTTGAATGCTTGTAAAAAGAGACCTGATGTTTTCTATGATAAACCACTTGGAGAGTGTGTTTAGAACCTATCATTAAACAAGTATAGTGGCTCTCAGCTCTCAAATTTTAGTTTTGATGTGTTTTGGAGGTAGTCATTTGGAGGTGTTGATCCAAATCTGCATTTATGCATGTTTCCAGTTGTCACTAAGTGACCTACTTTGACGGTTTATATCTTTGTCCAGACTAATATCCATCATGTAAGGATAATTCTGAGGTGTTTTAGGCATGAGAGAGAATCTCCATTTCCATTTTCAGATCACTTTTAGTTCAAATGATAAGTTTCCCATAGCCATTTTGTTTGTAATTTATTTTGTTTCTCAGAGTCGGAATTGGAGAATTATGAAGTGTCTTACTTTGAGGTCTTGCAGTATGTGCCTAGTTGAATGTCCTAAATAATTAAGTGTTCCCGTGCATTGTAAACATGGAAGTGTCCCTCCATGTAAATTATTAGGCTTTGATCAATCCAGTTTCCCACTTTGCTCATCCTTTTCTAAAACCAATTTCTGCATTTTTATTGTTTTATTTTCAAGAAGTTAATGAAGGACTAACTTTGAAGGATAATGTTGGTTGACCTATCGACCATTAGAGAAATCCAATTGGAGTTTCATAATCCCTGTGTGAAATTAAATCTATATCCGAGGTCTTCGATCATAAGGTGTGCATTTGGTGAGTTTGTGAAACCAGAACCAAAGGTGTTTTATGCAGTTTCCCAGTATGTGCAGAATTGATTGTGCATAATAGTCATCTTCAAAGGTTTGTAACTTTGTATTGAACGATTCTATGGAGATGATATTTGTTCCTTTACACTCCTTATATGTAATTCTGCTACAAGGATCAGGGTTCGGGCCTCAAGACATGTGTTTCTATTTTTGCAAAGGCTAATCCAAATGCAAGTTTATGTTGTATTTACATCTGCACCTACACACTTTGTCAAAATTTCCAAATTTGATCAGCTATATCTCGCATGTGGAGTTGAATTAGGTGAAGCCTTTTTGCGTGCATAATAATTGTTGATAAATAAATCAGTAGGCCAAGTGACAATACTTCAGGACATGGTTTGGTATTTTTGCATAAGTGAATCCGAAGTTGGTTTGCATTTGTTTTGACATGTTTGGTAATAGAATAACTAAAATATCCCACTTTGGATGTTAATATTTTCTAATTTAGATGTCATCAGATGAATCCATTTGTCGAGCATGTTCAAATGTCATGGGAAAATATGTGTTTTAGAATGCAGGGTTATAGTGGATCATCTAGCAAACTTTTGGGTCTCTTTCCAGAGACAAATCATCATTTTGGACCAGATCTACAAGCAAGTTTAAAATATATTTAAATAATCTATAGTGAATTAAATATGTGCAAATAAAAAATAGAAGGTGGACCCAGGTACATAAATGAAGAAAGGGGGAAATAAGGGCAAGAATTGTGGAAGCAATCTTAAAGGATCTATAGATTCTCAATGATGGCACATGGGCAGAGACAACTCAAGAATTACAGAGAGGCATCTTTAGATAAGTTTGAAGTCCAGTTGGCATTAATTAAAAAAAATTTAAGCCAGAGCCATCAATGACTTTACGAATCAGAATGAAATCTATGCATGGTAAGCAACATTGGAGGAAGACAAAAAGTTTTGAAACTTTAAAAACCACCAAACCATTGAAATTGGCATGTGTTTTAATTGTTGAAAGAGGAGGTGTTGCGTTAACAAATGCAATTTGCAAATGTTAAATGGCACGTGGAGCCTGCGCAGATGGAGGAGGATACCCTGTGCATGCTAGTGAAGCTGCGCATGGTGAATGTGTTAAAGAAAGAAAATGCCAGTGGCAGGTGTAAATCCAAAAGCCCGCACATGTTTCTAAAAACTACGCATGGTATTGAGGAGGTGTTGCACTGGAATGAACAGAAGGAGCATTGGTGCAATATAGAGGGAAGGGCTGCGAAATGTTAGATGGAGGCTTGCGTAGAGGTCAAGCTAACAGTTTTCAAAAACTAAAAAAAACCCTTCAAACATATGCAATTTGAAATAACTTTATTCGCACTTGATATATTCTAAGTTTTATTAAGTTTGTGTAATGCATATGGCAGGTGAAATATCAGATGAGTTGCGCAATGTAAATTCGGTGAAGCTACATATACAATTAAAGAAGAGAGACCTACACAATATATATGGAGGGCTGCGCAT
Source organism: Thuja plicata (assembly GCA_018584345.1). Lineage (NCBI taxonomy): Eukaryota > Viridiplantae > Streptophyta > Pinopsida > Cupressales > Cupressaceae > Thuja > Thuja plicata. The sequence continues at coordinate 612,829 of MU223408.1, read as the reverse complement.
GAGCCAAGCATATTGAAAAGGAGGTAGAAATGTTTTCAAAGGCCTGCGTAGGATGGAGAATTGGAGTTTTTTAAAACTTCAAACAAATTTCAATTTGCAAATGCAAAATGTTGCGTAACTCCTCAAGCAAATGCCATGCAGGAGTATGAATTAGACGGATCTTCAAAAAATAGTTTTGCAAAGAACAAATTGCAAATGTATTTGGCAGAGGAAAATGTCAAAGGGGCCTACATAAGCATGCATGAGATCTACACAATGAATAGAGATGGAGGCTTGCACATTGAATAAAAATAAAGAATTTTAAATATCCCACATGCGTGGTGTGATGTGATCTTCTAGTTTTTATATAGTAGAGTGTGATGATAGTTATTTGAAGTTAAGAGCAGAGCTCTTCGTGGGCTGTTGAGGTTGGATGGAGCAATGTCATGCTAGCCAGGGGTAAGTACAAACATGTTTTTGGTACGCGAGCAAGGGAAAATTTTAAAAAACCTTCAAAACCAATAGTCCCACATTGGTGGGATGGAGAAAATATCAAAGTTTATATGGTAAAGTGTTACCAAAGAGATGTGAAGTAAAAAGAGAAAGATAGCTCTTGGTGTAAGTGCTCAGTGGGGGTGTACACATTGTTCTTGGCCGTAGGTAGGTACAGGTACAAACAAAGTTTTGGGCGCTAATGCACAATAAAGCTTTAAAATTTGTAAAACCAATTATCCCACATTGGTGGGCTGACAAAAGTACTCAATGTTTAAATACACAAGCATACAATTAATAGTTCGAAGTGAATCTCGAAGGCTCTAGCCCATGCGGAGGAGGGTCCTTGATATGCATTTTAGGTAATTTGGTGGCTTTGACAACAAACAAATTTTGGCAGGGCCCACACAGGTGACAAGTAGGACAGGTGGCGGCTTGTTGCGCACTCGCGGTAGAGAAGAGAGATCAGAGGAAAATGACCATGAGTGCGTGAGATGATGACATGTGGCAGTTAGTCATGCAGTCGCGAAGTGAGGATGGTTAGTCACACAGTCGTGAGGCAAACAGACAAGTAAGGATTTAACCGATGAGTGCGCAAGGGCGGTTAGTCGTGCAGTAGTGACTATTAGGAGTTAGCAGTTAGTGTCATGAGTATGCGACATAACTGCTAGTGGTTGGTGACACACTCACATTGCTCATGTAGAGCCAACAAGTGGATGATACATGGCGTAATCTGGTGGCTTGTGCAGACATAAGAGTTAAAATGCAAAATAAATGTGTAAATGTGCAGGGGAGAAGGATAAAAGTGCAGGATAATAAAGCAATTAAATTTACACAAAACATTAGGATTTAATCCTTAAATTTGCACAAAGTATATGAATTGAAAATATACTTATTTTCAAAGATGAATGTGTAATTCACAGGGGATTTTAAAGAAGTTTCAAATGCATAAAATCATATTTCAAAGACTGTTGACAGAAGGTTGTTCAAACAACAATGGGGATATTTTCAGAAGAGATCAGATTTTTAGATATTTTTTGGGGGAAAGGATAGGTGCCTGTTGAAGAAAGAATCAAGAGTTTCTTTTGATCTATATATTTTGTTTTCTTCCCTTTGTAGAGGGTTCCAATTCTGAAAGTTTTCTCTTCAAGTTTGTACAGTTAGTTTGCTCTTAGTGGTAGGTTGCAGATGTAGTATGTTCTTGTAATAAGTTTTCTTTTTATGAACAATGGTAGACCAATTAGTGCAGGTTAACTGCTATTATCATAGAGTTGTCTCTATTTCTGTGCACTTAGACTATTTGAATTGGATGTATTTAGGATATTCAATTCATCTCTGCAAATATCTGTGTAGTTGTGTTGTTTCAACATTGATCTCTTTCCAGGAAAGGGCTAAGTTTCTTTGTCTGAACAACAAAATTATCAAGTGACTGTACTCAGACCTATACAAATTTGAATATTAAGGATATTGGAATTTTCCTGCATATTTTGTGTGTGTTTTGTGATGCATGTTCATGGGTCTCTTCTAAGGGAGGAGTTAAATTTTGAGAGCAGGTATTTGTGAACTTGAATACAAGAATTGGATTCATAAGTAGAACTTTGTGATGATATAAGTAGGTCTGTTGGTGCAAGGCAGTAACATATTGAAATCTGGTTGGTTGAGATTTTGTTCATATGGATTTTATCATGGATGTATGTTTGACTCTGTAAACCCTATGGAAGGCACTAATCTGTATGAGTGTAGAAGTACTTTCAAAAAGATCTCAAATCATTAAAAATCCATTTAAAATCATGTTGATTTATGTGAAGATAAGTTATCTAGTTCTCAGCACACTTAATACAAGTGGCAGCTTGCATAAGATTCATAGAGTTTTAAATGCCCATTACCTACAAGTCTAAGAAGTATCCATAGTTGTGTGTCTGTATAGTATTGTGTAGCAAGAGGTTTATTATATGTGCATATTCATGTTATTAGGAACACCCTCCTGAGTGTGTGGAACTCGAAGTGAAGAAGGTCACAAGACCTTGTTAACGTTGGATTTTCCTGCCCTCAGTCTGTTGATGATTCAGAATTTGTGAATTAGATAAATATCCTTAGGTCTAATTCCCACTCTCTTTTAGGATTGAGGGTCGCAAGAAAAAGAACCAACACTCTGTAACCTCCATATATTGGTTACCCACTAACACCTTGCCATTATTCCAAGTTTTGAAGAACTACTTAGACACGATAGGGTTTCTACCATGCAGTTGTTGAAGACAATTATTCAATTGTGTACTGTCATTGATGTTACACATGTATATACACTTATGTAGTGATGTTACACAAATTTCTACATTCAGATTGAGCATAGGTGGTGGATAGAATGATTTTTTTAGTGTTGACCAAGTTCAGTCAGGTATTGAAGAAGTTCAGTGTTGACCGAGTCACTTGGGCATTTCAGTCTTGGTCGGGCATTCAGTGGAAGCTGACTAACAGTGGTTTATATTCTATAATTAATTGATTATATGAGGTCGACTGAATTGTAATTTATTACTTATTTAGAAGTGTATTCAAGCCGACTTGGCAGGGCTCATCATATATATGAAAGGTCAAGTTTAGATTGAATGAGTGTGAAATAGAAAGAAAAGAAAAAGTGTGAAAAGGTGGAAGAAGTAGAAGTGTGGAATTTTGTGACATGAAGAGTGAAGGCAAAATTAGATGGGATTCTGATTGAGTATAGCTCACTCAGAGCTGCAATAGAATATCTGATCAGTGACGATCCAGTTATAATAAGAAAATATATCTAAATCAACAAAGATAGTTGCTTAAACATACAAGTCAATTCATTATTACTTTCTAACCATTGTAGCAGTGATCTCAAATCTCTTAATAGAGTAGACTTAACAATCTTTTTGTAAATCCTCTCACAAGGTAGCATTTCTATGTTGAAGTGTTGAATACCTCTAAGAAGGCCACTCCTCACATGGTGATTAAATCCTCTAATAGGGTCACACCTAATAGTATGTTATTGTAACCTTTAACAATGTTGGATCCTAACAGGGCTCACTTTAGAAGAGTGAAAAATAGTAACTAGTTACATTGGTGGGTTTTCCCATATTGGGTTTCCACATTAAATCTTGGTGTCACCTATGTATATGTTATTTGTTTCATGCTTTATTTTTCTACACTTAATCACTAAAGTATAATTGCATTAGATAATATAAAGATTTCTTTGACACCTGAGTCATAGAAGAATATCTTAATTTCCCGAGTAACAGTGATAAAGTATTTAAGACATCTAAGGGACAAAAGGATTTGTTTTGGAGTAACTGATTCACCCCTCCCCTCTCAACTACTTATCTCATTTCCAACAGCAGCCTCTCCATAAAACCTGCAACACCACCCTTCTTTAGAATCCCCCAAATCACCTTATTTTCTTTCCATTCTTTACAATTCACTGGCTCAAACCTTTTCTTACTGCAACCCATTTTACCACTCTTATTTTCCTTCACACTATCTTTGAGAATTCATGTTCTCCAATCTGAAAAATACTTCTCTTGTAATACCCAGAATCTGTGTGAAATAAAGATATAGATTACATAATCTTCCTTCGCACCAAAAGAGTAATAATGAGACATCACATTGCAATAAAAAATATTCATTAAAAAGGTACTTTAAAACTCCTTCTGCCTGCTCTATGAGCGGTCATTATCAATTAATGATTGCACCTCGAAAGGCAAATCATCAACGTCATCCCATTTCATCATCAAATATACCTTACAGGCCACGTTGGTAGCCTATTTGGAAGCAACATTAGTCTCTCTCTAGTTGTGCGTGATGACGCACTCCTCAAAAGATTTGACAAGGTGATTAGCCTTATGCATAACATTATGTATAGTCCATGAAGGGATGGAAACATTATTTAAACATTTTATAATATTCAAAGAGTCACCTTCAAGCCATAATTTTTGCATCCCTTCTCCTTAGCCATAATCAAACCATACAAAGTAGCATTAGCCTCTGCAACATGATTGGATTGATCACCAATAGGAATCATTGTCACCCCTTTACAAAGGCCATTCTCATCTCTGATAACACCGCCACATCCAGTCACTCTCAGGTTCCCTTTAGAAGCCCCATCAAAGTTAAATTTCATCCAGCCATGGGGTGGACAGTCCCATCTCACTTCATTCCTCAGCGGATCCTTCTTACAGTGATTCATATTCCCTTTAATCTTCTAGTTCTCAAAGATAGCAATATTCCCATCCTCTAAAGGTTCAATCAAATACCCTTCAAGGAAAGATTTTCCAACATGACTCTCTTGATCTTATGAAAAACCACCTTATCATTGGAAGCTTTATTACGAAACACTCTATCATTTCTTTCTTTCCAAACACCCCAACATATGTAAGGTAAAATGAGTTTCCAAACATAATCCACAATATCATTCTTTGAAGGTGACACCCAAGAAGAGAAAAAGCTCTGCAAGTTCGCTGGGAAAATCCAATCCACATTCAACAACTTTAAGAAAATTTCCCAAATTTTTCTCACATATGGGCAATGTATAAACATGTGGTTAACAAACTCCTCATCCTGCTTACAAAGATAACACATATTAGCCATAGTGATTCCCCTTCTCCTCAGGTTATCAGTAATAAGGATTTTGTTTTGGAGCATAATCCAAAATAAAATATTGATCTTAGGAGTAAGGCCCCTATTCCAAGCATTAGCCCAACAGGGCACGATATCATTCTCAAAGTATTGATGGTACAGAGAAAAGATAGAAAAAGTGTCATTAGTATTATACTTCCAAATAAGATTATCCTCTTCCTCAACTAAAGTAATAGAATTCAAAATTTTGTTAAGATTACTGAGGGACTGATTTATAATAGATAAATCAACCCAATGTTCCTCCTCCCAATAGTCAACCACTTTGAGACCATTCCTTAATTTACATTGGTCCATAAAAATATTCCTCTTGGGATACTCCTTTAAAGGATGATCCATGAGTCATTCTTCATCCCAAAATTGGACATTCCTGCCATCCCCAACTTTCCATTTGACACCCTTCCTTATAATCTCTTTATTTCTCAAAACATTTCTCCAGATAAAGGATCCTCTAGGGAAGGCTTCATAATTAATAAATATTTGTAGAGATGGGCACTCCTTGTTGTACTTATTCTTCCATTTAGTAATCCATTCTCCCTTAGAGTTGTAAAATCTCCAAATAAGTTTAGCTAGAAGATGATCATTACGACTTCTAATTCTCTGCAATCCTAATCCTCCTTTTCTAACCAGTTTGCAAACCTTCTCCCAGGCAATAAGGGCCACCCTTTTCTTATTTTCCAAACCTATCCACAAGAAAATTTTCTATATTTTTTCAATACCGTCACCATACTTTCTGGGAATTATAAAGATACTAAGAGCATACAGAGGTAAGCTTTACAAAGTATACCTTAAAACCTATATCTTACCAACCTGACTCAACAAAGTGCCCTTCAAACCTGCTAATTTTCTATGAAATCTATCCACCAAAGAGATCCAAAAGGAATCAGGAGGCTCTAAAAAAAGAGGGAGACCTAAATAGGTTCCAAGTAAAGACTCCATTTTGCATCCTAGTATCTTCTTAATTCTCAACTATCTTTGTTCAGGGACATTGAAGAAGAAGACTGAACTTTTCCCCCAATTAATAAGCTATCCAGAAGCTATCTCATAGCTATCCAAGGAATTCTTAATGTTTTAGCATTTCTAACATAAGTCTCCCCCATCACAATAGAATCATCAACAAATTGCTAGTGAGAACATACCTGATTAGCCGAAGAAGCATATAGACCCTTAAACTCACTTTTCTGGACCATCTTCTCAATGTATCTTCCCAGACATTCAACCGTGATAACAAAGAGGACATGAGATAAGGGGTCACCCTGCCTCAAACCCCTGATTTTAAAAAGGGGTAGGAGAGCCATTAACCAAGATGGAAAAAGTGGTCGAGGAAGTGAGCTGAAGAATAAGTTCCATACTTTTATAATTAAAACCAAAGGCTTGAAGCACTTTTTTCAGAAAGTCCCAGTCCACCCTGTCATAAGATTTTGATAAATCTATCTTTAGGATAAATCCATCCTTTTTAGACATGATGAGAGAATGAACATTTTCATGGACATAAATAATGGAGTTCAGAATCTGCCTACCAAGAACAAACCCATTATGCTGCCAGGAAATAAGAGAAGGAAAAAAAGAGAGAATCCTTAAGGTCAACACTTTTGATATTATCTTATAGGCAGAGTTGCATAAACTTATCGGCCTGAGTTGATCCATCTTATTAGCCCCTTTTTTCTTAGGAATGAGAGCAATGAGTGTTCCATTAAGCTCTTTCAAAAGTTTCTTGGATCCAAAAAATTTCTTCACAACATGAGTGACATCCTTCTCAATGACATGCCAAAACAGCTGGAAGAAGAACATAGGGAAACCATTAGGGCCAGGAGATTTGTCACCTTCAAAGGAGAAGACATCCCTTTTGATTTCTTCATTAGAGGGGCTAACAGTGAGAAGGGCATTTTGATCCTCATTCAAGATAGAGGGAATACAATCCAAGAACTCCCTTTGAGCTTCCATATCCAAATTCTAGTCTTGTTTGAGTAAATATTGAAAAAAAAATTTGGCCTCCATCCTAATCAGGTCTTCATCCTCAGAACTAGTTCCATTAATAACCAACTTAGAAATTCTATTCGCCATCCTATGCCTAAGAGTAGTCATGAAAAAGTATTTATAATTCCTATCCCCTTCTTTCAAAAAGACCTTTCGTGATCTCTGTCTCCAGAAGGTCTCCTCTTTAGAGATGATATCATGATACTCAACCAACTTCTCATTTTCCTTTTCTCTAGATATCTTATCATACCCTTCCAATTGTATAGTATATTGAATATCCTTTAGTTCCATACTAATTTGATTCTTAGAGGAAAAGATATTACCAAAAGTTTCCTTATTCCAACCTTTAATATTTTCCTTAACTTGCTTCAACTTTTTAGAAATAATGAACATAGATGTCCCTTCAATCCCAACCTTCCACCATTCCTCGATTTTCTGACCCAATAGTGGATGCGGAGTTCACATCTTCTCAAACCTAAAAGGGAAATTCCTTTTCATAGATATAGGATCAACCAAAAAAGTAATTGGGTTATGATCAGATCCTGCCCTCACATGGCCAGATAAAGAGCAAAAATAATGTAAAAACCAATCATTACTAACTAAAGCTTTATCAAGTCTAACCTGAATCAGATCCTTTCCACTTCTTCTATTAGTCCAGGTATAGTTAATTCCCAGCATATCAACACCATGAAGGTCATGTTCATCAATGAAGTTCATCAAATCCATTCTACTATCTATGTTCAGTTGGCTTCCCCCCTTTTTTCAATTTTCTTTCAAGGGCGTATTAAAATCTCCCATAACAATCCATCCTTTAGAAACAAAACTTCTTCTCATTTTAGATAAATTGTTCCAAAAACCTTTCTCCCAGCTTTGGTATTAGGAGCATAGATGTTGGTAAGCACCCAAGAAGTACCATCCTTATAGTGAATAAATCTGATACAAACCAAATTGTTTCCCTGATAAATAACATCCCCTTTAATATTATCATAGTTCCAAAGGGTAGCAATACCCCCTGAAGCCCCCTCAAAATCACCCCCGCAGATTTTACCATTTCTAAAAAAACTTTAAACTTTAAACTTTCTCTTTAGGCATCTTAGTCTCTTGAATAAAAAAAATCAGGTTTATTGTCTCTAATCATATTCCTAACCAAAGCTTGCTTATGAGGATTATTTAATCCCCTAATATTCCATGAGATTATCTCCATACCTTAATAAAGGGGCTTGTCTTTAGGATGGTCTTCTGGCTTCCATTCTCTATATTCTTGTTAGCCTCCATGGCTCTCTTTCTTTGATTAGTTGATCTTCTTGGGGAGGTTTTTACCCCTCCAACATCTCCATTTTTAGTACTCATTATGTTTCTAGCAGGAAAATTATTCCTTTTCTTATTATTCTTGGATTTTCTAGCATCCTTAAAGGCTAGAGTTCCATCATACTGGCCCCATAAAGCTTGATCAATCACATCAACATCCCCCCATTTTAGAGTTTGGATCTTAGATAACATACTCCTCGCCACCACTGGGGAGCTCTGTGAGACATCTGATAGACGATGGCCCAAAACTATGCATTTTTTAGCATCCTAAAAATCACTAACATCCATCACACTTTCTTGCTACAGAGATGATCTAGAATCCTTGTTCTACCTAGGCATGTCTGGCCCCACATCCTTTACCAAGCTTAATCCTAAGCTGGCCTTCAAATCCTTCTTTTTATTACTTTCCTCCTCCTCATCAAGGGTTTCGTTAACTACCATCTCATGGGTACTTACATTTTCCCCTTGTGTTTCTTCCATAAACCAATTCCTCATATCCCCACAGATACCTTGCAGGGGTCCATTGTTTTTCTCGTTACCTCCGTTAATATTAATGTTATTCTCTTCATTTTCTACAGGATCCAAATTCTTAGAGTCACACCCAGCCTCAGTAGTAATAGATCTTCTTGTAGATTCTAACCCCTACTCTTGTTGTTTCCCAACAGGGACCCACTTCTTCAACTTCCTCTGAACAACCTTACTTAGACACTTCTTCACCCAATGAACAAATTTCTTACAATGGAAGCAAGCAAAAGGAATCAATTCATATTCAATCTTCTACTCCCAGGAACCCAACTTAGATTGAATAGTAATAGCCTCAGGCATATCAGCATCATGAACAACCCCAACACAAATTCTTGCATACGTTAATCTTCTCCTAGAGGCCATAACAAGGTCAATAGACAACAACTCACCAAGGAGCCAACAATCTCTATGAAAATATCCTCCACCCAATATTCCATAGGGAAGCCAAGAATTTTTATCCAAACCAGGGCCTGGATCACCAACTCATCCTCAAAAATGAGATTAGGATGCCATTTTTAGAGAATTAAAGTGTTTTTCCTATCATCCAGGGCTCATTACATAGAATAGTCTTGCGATCCTCTTTGCAGGAAAATAAAAAAGATAGACATCCCTTAGTCATGGCTACCACATCAACTTGTCCTTTTAAAAACTATTTCCTCTTAACATAAGCATGAACCACCTCAATGTTTGACCTGACACCCAAAAATCTGCCCATAGGAGAATTTTCCATTCTAGCTATATTGGAGTCAATAATCTGGTCTGGGACAACAATGGAAAAACAATCTTGAGATGGATTTGAAATTTTCTTGACAGGTGGTAATGACGACTTACCTGTGGGTTTAACACCAAAAAGGGATGACCATTTTTTTGCTCCAACCTATCAAGGTCCTGAAGAATCACAAATTTTGGGCCCCCCACCTAGGTCCCCAGGCGCCAGACCAACATTGGGATCCTTACCTTGCTCCTCATTTCCCTTAGTCTCTCCAGGATTCCTGCATGCATAAGAAGGACCCGATACTGTCCCTGCAACACCATTCCCATCCAAATTCAAAACAAAATTTTGAATTAGAAAATTCCCACTTCCTGCTCCTCCTCATCCTCCTCTCCCTCTCCCTCCTCTTCCTTCCATCTCGTATAGAGTGTTGTAGTCTTGGAAGGGGGCTAAAAGATTGCCTTGTACCCCATAAAGAACTAGGAAGAGTTAGATGAGTCTTTGAATAGGCTAATGGATTCCCTCATATTCTCATTGTGAAGAGTGTTGAGATTAGTCAGGATTAGAAAACAAAGAACAAACCACAAGCTATGAGTACACAAACTAAACCTAATTAATAATATCAAAGATTTGAATGTGAAGATAGCATCAAAAAATTAAATGGCTTTAATATGAACAGATTGGTGAGCATGTTGGTGTCATAATATATATTTTTGTATAGAATAAAATTACAAAAGTTTACATAAATATATGGAAATCATAAATTAGAAGCATCAATATGTAAAAACTTGGAATGCAAATATTAAATAAAAGTGGATAAATATGTAACACAAAGGTATGTTATCAAAATTTGGGTACTTGGAAGATCTCTTCAATTCTTTCAAGAAATGAAGATGAATTCCTTTGAATGTAACCTTGCTAGTTTTGATCAATATAAATGAACAATAAAGAAGGGATAATGACACACATAACATATATAAGAAACACATGCGATGAAATTGGAGGGGAGGTAAAATCTCGTATAATTTTTACATTAAATTTAATAATAGGGACTAATTACATATTTAATAATAGGAACTAGTTACATACTTTGTCAAAAATTAGATAAAGTTAAATGACTTCATCAATCAATGCAAGAAGTAAATGAAAAATTAATTAATATTTATTATGTTTATGTTTAAGATAAGATAAGATAATCATGTTATTGTCTATGAAAAAGTTGAAACTTTCGGCAGGGTTAAAAGGTATGATAAGAAATTAGGAATGAGAATATATGAGTAAAAAATAATATGGATCTAGTTTTCATCATGACATTTATTTCATATTTAAGAGAAAAATCAGTTGACTGAAGAATTTTTTATAAGTATGACTATTGTAGTGTAGACACCTAAAAATGACCAAGAGTTCTCAAATCAAGCAAATCTGCATTTTTCATCAAATTGCTCATAATCTCATCAAATTGCATCAAAATAGATCAAATCAATTTCAAATGGACATTTATCAATAAAATTGGACAAAAATCAATTAAATCAAAGGATTAATTAACCATGACATCAAATAATCAAATATAAGCCTAAAAGGAGCAATCAAAATTATATAATTGATTTTAATCAATTAATTGTATAGTTTAAATCAAAAATAAAATTGAACCTATTCATCCCTACATGGATAATTTAATTAATTGATTGAATTAAATAATCCTAATATCTTTCAACATGAATTTGAGCAACCAATGGGAATTGAGAACACAAAGCACATGGATCACTCCTAAATTTGAATCTCAATCACTCATTTTGAACTTTCAATCTCAATCACTCAAATTTGTCCTTTTGTCCAAACCTTTGAGACAATCATTTAAATTTTCCCCCAATTTGAAACCATTTTAAATTCTCTCACTCAACCATGGCTTAATCATGATCAAGTAACTCTACCCCCTACACTTGGGAAAATCTTATAAATAGAAGCCATTTTGAGAGCAAAAAGGATCCTAGAAAAATGCAAATGCAAATCATCAAACCTCTTGTCAATTTCATAACATCTTGAGCAATATTGAGAGATTTCATAGCAAATTGAGAGAATTAAGATCATTTTATGAGCATTTGGATTACAAATTATAGCAATTTTTAGAGAATTGAGCTAGATTAGGCATTTACTATCATCAATTTCTTATTCTAGGATTGTCATTGATAGAGATTAAGGTTGAGAGCTCTATTAGCATACTAGATAGAGATTCATGAGATGTTTATTGATTTGATTACAATTCTTTAGTTTAAATTTCTATTATGCTTCCATAGAATTGTAGTTAAATAAATCAATTTCATGGTGTACTATATTCACACACAAATGGCGCCCACCGTGGGGCACCATTTTTGTGTGAATAAAGTACACCTTCATGAAATTG
>MU223408.1:582882-596486 GCA_018584345.1 Thuja plicata | reverse complement strand
TTCTCAGGGTTTATAAAAGAACCCTCTTTCTTCATTCAAATCCCCTGAAAACTTGAATCAAAAAATTGCATTGTTATTATACTGAATTGTTACCTCATTTTCATAATCTCATATAGCTTAATTTCAAATTGCAAAATAGAATAGCTTCAATTTCTAGATAAAATTGCACTGAAATCATGTAGCATTCATGTTTAGGTGATCATTCATGTTTTAATTTCTAGCATAATCTTTGCATTGCATAGCATTTATCATGGTTAAAAATCCTTCGTTCTTAGATGGTCCATAGTTGTGAGGCCCTCGTCCTGAGAGCAAATTTCAAAACTCCATCTAGATAGAAGGCAACAGGTCGAATCACGCAGACAGGCAGGATGAATAACTCATATTCAGTCTTGGCTGTACCTAGTGAAGAAGGACTATGTTGAAGTGTGTGGTTGATTTAGAAGGCCAAAATTAACTCATACAGTTAGTAATCACTTTTGACAGGAGCTATGAAAGTTAGCAAGGCCACATTTTTAGGGACCTCGTCCTCAGAGATGATCGACAATAACACCCTTACATCTCCTATGTCATCATATTGCTGACAAACTCCTTATCCCTCCAACATCAGCCAAACCCTATGAGCACAGAAGCCTAGCAAGGACCCCAAGCTCGTAGGACATGGGACAAATACACACACAACCTACGTAGGTTTTACATAGGTCCGCGAGCACTCCAACCTAGTAAGAGTATGGTCTAATTAGTCAACATGACTACCAATATCATCCATGAAAAACAACCACCTTCACATCCACCAAGGTGGGCCCAACCAAGCATTAACAATTATTTTGGGCCAAGCGTGGATTTGAACCTTGGTTGCACCATTAACAATGCAACCAATTTACCACTACACCACAAGGTGATCCTGATAAGATTATGATGTTACTATCTATAAAAAGTTGAAATTATTGGTGGGGTTAAAAGGTATGACAGAAAACTAGGAATGAGAATACAAGAATTGAGTAAAACATGGATCTAGCTTTCATCACAATATCTATTTGATATTTGAGAAAACACAAGTTGGATGAAAGGAAATGTTTTGAATATGAGCATTGGAGAAGCCAAGTATTTAGCTAGAAATTGACAAAAATGTAAAAAATAAATAAAGAGGAAAAGTAAGTTATAAAGATCTAGAGAGAGATATATCAGTCTTAGAAGAATCTCAAATATTTCCTTGTAACTTATAAAGATCTAAAGAGAGCTATATGAATCTTTGTCGAAGAGGCTAAAAAATTGCCTTGTATTCTCATTGTGAAGAGTGTTGGGATTAGTCAGGATTAAAAAGCAAAGACTAAACCACAAGCTATGAGTATACAAACCAAACCCAATTGATATTATCAAAGAGTTGAATGTGAAGAGAGCATCTAAAAATGAAATGGTTTTAATATGAAAATATTGGTGAACACGTTGGTGCCATAATATGTATTTTTGTATATAACAAAATTATGAAAGTTTGCATTACCATATGGAAATCATAAACTAGAATCATCAATATGTAAAACCTTGGCATGCAAACATTAAAGTTAAGTGGTATGTATGTAACACAAAGGTATGCTATCAAAGTTTGGGCTTGGAAGATATCTTCCTTTTTTTAGGAAATGGAGAAGAAATCCTTTCAATGTAACCTTGTTAATTTTGATCAATATTAATGAAGATTAAAAAGGGGATAGTCACAAACATAACATATATAAGAAACAAATATGATAATATTGGAGAGAAGAAAGTAAAATCCTCTACATGAATTACATTAAATCTAATAATAGAGATTAATTAAAGATTATAATCAAATTTTAGATAAAGTTAATTCTTGAGTAGCCAATGCAACAAGTACATGACAAAGTAAATGATATTTATTATGCTTTAGTTTAAGACGAGATAAGATAATGTTGTTCTTGTCTATGAAAAATTTGAAATTGTCGGTGGGGTTAAAAGGTTTGATAAGAAATTAGGAATGAGAATATAAGAGTAAAAAATACTATGGATCTAGTTTTCATCATGACATCTATTTGATATTTAAGAATAAAATAAGCTGAATGAAGTAAATTTTCTAAGTATGAGAATTGGAGAAGCAACATATTTGATTAGACATTGGCAAAACATTTTCTGAAAGAGCATAATTAAGCCTCTTTGTTCCTTGTAACCCATAAAGACCTAGAGAGAGTTATATAAGTCATTGAAGAGGCTAAAAGATCAACTCATATTCTAATTATGAAAATGAAGAGCATCCAAAAATAAAATGATATTAGTATACATTGATTAGTGAGCATGTTGGTGTCATGATATTTTTATAGTACACAAATTACAAAAAAATACATTAATATATAAAAATCATAATTTAGAATACAATATGTAAAAACTTGGAATGTTAACGTTAAAGAAAAGTGGATATGTATGTAAAACAAAGGTATATTACCAAAAATTTGGGTACTTACAAGATCTCTTTATTTTTTAGGAAATCAAAATGAAACCCTTTAATTTGATCTGATTAGTTTTGATCATTATTTAAATGAGCCATAAAGAAAGGATAGTCACAAACATAACATATATAAGAAACAAATGTGATAATATGATAGAGAAAGAGTTGAAACCCTCTACATAAATTACATAAAATCTGACAATAGGGATTAATTAAATATTATAGTTAAATCTTAGGTAAAGTTAATTAAGTTGAAAAATCATTATAATAAGTAAATGATATTTATTACGTTTTAGTTTAATATAAGGTAAGATAAGATAATGATGTTACTGTCTGTGAAAAAAGTTGAAATAATTGGTGGGGTTAAAAGGTATGATAATAAATTGGGAATGAGAATATAAGAGTAAAAAATAATATGAATCTAGTTTTCATCATGACATCTATTCGATATTTAAGAAAAACATATGTTAAATGAAATAAAATTTTCCAAGTATGATTATTGTAGAAGGAAAGTGTTTGATTAAAAATTATCTGAAATGAAACATTTTCTAAAAGAGGGGAACTAAGAATCTGTGTTCCTTATATCCTATAAATATATAGAGAGGGTTATACGAGTCTTTGAAGAGGTTAAATGATTGCATCATATTCTCATTGTGAAGAGAGCATCTAAAAATAAAATAATTTTACTATGAAAAGATTGGTGAGCATGCTAGTGTCATGCTATATATTTTTGTATATAATAAAAACTACAACAAACTACATTAATATATGAAAAATGTGAACCAATATAATCAATATGTAAGAACTTGGAATGCTAACATTAAAGAA
The DNA here is from genome assembly GCA_018584345.1 of Thuja plicata. NCBI lineage: Eukaryota > Viridiplantae > Streptophyta > Pinopsida > Cupressales > Cupressaceae > Thuja > Thuja plicata. The sequence continues at coordinate 593,206 of MU223408.1, read as the reverse complement.
AAGTGGATAAGTATGTAGCCTAAATGTATTCTATCAAAGTTTGGGTACTTAGATAATCTCTTCAATGTACTACGAAATGAAGATGCAATCTTAAATGTAATCTTGTTGGTTTTGATCAATATAAATGAATGATAAATAAGGGAGAGAAAAAAGTGATAATAATGTAGAGAAGAAGGTAAAACCCTATTTATAGATTACACTAAATCTAATAATGAGGACCAATTAAAGACCATAGTAAAATCTTAGATAAAGTTAATTGAATTGAGAAATCAATGCAATAAGTAAATTGTATTTATTATGTTCAGTTTAAGATAAGATAAGATAATGATGTTGCTTTCTATGAAATAGTTGAAATTGTTGGTGGGGTTAAAAGGTACGAAAAGAAATAAGGAATGAGAATATAAGAGTAAAAAATAATATGGATCTAGTTTTCCTCATGAAACCTATTTGATACTTTAGAGAAAAAGTTGAATGAAAGAAAATTTAAAGTTGAATGAGAGAAAATTTAAAGTTGAATGAAAGAAAATTTAAAGTTGAATGAAAGAAAATTTAAAGTTGAATGAAAGAAAATTTGGGCACGAGTATAATAGAAGCAAAGTATTTGATTAGACACTACCAAAAATAAAATATTTTATGAACGAGGGGAACTAAGTGTCCTTGTTCCTTGTAACCCATAAAGATTTAGAGAAAATTATACGAGTCTTTGAAGAGGCTAAATGGTCTGGTCACATTCTCATTATGAAGAGAACATCTAAAGATAAAATGATTATAATATGAAAAGATTGGGGAACATGTTGGTGTCATGATATATATTTTTATATAGAACAAAAATTATAAAAGTTTACATTAATGTATATATGAAAATTATAAACTAGAATCATCAACATGTAAGAACTTGGAATGCAAACATTAAAGAAATATGGATAAGTATGTGATACAAAGGTATATTATCAAAAGTTTGTGTTCTTAGGAAGATCCTTTCAAATTTTTATAGGAAATGGAGATGGAATACTTTGAATGTAACCTTGTTATATTTGATCAATATAAATGAACATTAAAGAAGGGATAGTAACAATAAATTCTCCATTCAAGAGGTGTTAATTAAGGAGGAAGATGAGGTCAAAGAAGAAAATAACAAAAATGAAAGCAATACACGAGTATTCCATAGGTTGGTGACCTACTCTGTGGACAAAGGTTTAAAAGCCCAGTTGGTTTACTATGAATCAAAGGAGGAGGGAGAGTATCAGGGAGTGGAAACCCCGTGGGGAAGGGTGAGAAGGAGGAGAATGTTGATGACAAAGGAGGTGAAACAAAAACAATTGAGAGTTCAAATAAATCTACAACTAATAGCTCCACCCACATTTTTGACAGTGTAAAAATGAAGCTTGTACACTTAACTTGGGACATAATTCCAGAGGAGGAGAATGCTAACATGATTTATACAAAAGGAAACTACATTTATTTCCAAATCATGACCACTAATTTGATCATGTTGGGGACCAAGCTAGGAGGGTTAAGGACCAAGGTTCTCACCTTGGAACAGAAGATGTGGAGTATCTCAAGATTGAACCTTCGTGTGATGCATAGTTCAACAAATTCTATGTGCCTCATGCAAAGAAAGGTGTTTGGAAAAAAGGAAAGGAAATGGACTTTTATAGTCTACGATACCAGCCATATGTTTTTGGGTCTACACATGGTGACATCAATATGGGAATACCTCACACTTCTTGTTAGAGGCACCTAATTGTGCTACAAATGAAGCATACATACCCCACCCCCTTGTGATATTTGAACATGTGACCTCTCTTTCAAGACAAAAGTTTTCCACCACTAGACCAACTCGGGTTTTATCAAGGATATTGAGAACGATAAAAATTACAAGCAATTGTTCAAGTTCCTAACAAATGAATAGAGTCATGTCCTCCATCAATTGGGATGCAATATCAAATCTCCTAGCCATGCATAACTTTCTCTAGATTTTTTTTATTGTTAATGTTGTTAATTGCCTACAAGGGATTTTTGGTAGAACTCCTTTTATTTTTGTTGGTAAACAGGACTATGGTTCCAGTATGAACATTTTAGTGGTTTTTAGTTTATTCTTAGGTATTGCCATTGGATTACTAGACTTTGGTTCTAGGGTGAACATTTCAGTTACTTATATTTTTCTTTTAGTTTTAGCTACGAATATTTTGTTGGACTATGTGTTGTCATATATAGCTTACAATTTGTTGTTTAAATCTAGTAGTTTTTAATTTTGATTTGTTGTTAATGTGCTATCATTTTCTGGTTTAGTGATGCATGTGGGTTGTGGTTTTTTAAGGGACCTCACACTTGTTTTGCTGTTGATTAAAATCAAAAAAATATGTGAAAAAGTGATGATATTATAGAGAAGAAGGTAAAGCCTCTACATAAATTACATTAAATAGGAGAATAAGGACTAATTGAAGACTAGAATAAAACATTAGTTAAAGTTAATTGAGTTGATCAATCAATATAACAAGTAAATAATAAATTATATGAGAGGTTAGGAAGTGTTTAACTCTTTGATAACAATGATAGTTACTCTTGCGGGTTTAGGTTATAGACTCACTCCAAGATTAGTTTTTGAATTTTATTTCTAAACTAGATGAGTCTATAGATCTTATACTATATAATTTGATGTACTCACCCTTATCATGTTGTCTAGCTCTCTTACTATCTTATCTTGTATGACACAATATCCAACCTATTGGTAACATGCTCCTAAATTATTTTGCCTATGTTATGATAGCTAAATTATGATGAAAGTAGTCTTAAAAAAACACCTCAAAGAGCTTGCTTAGTTAAGATTGAGGTGTGATACTTCCTTAAGAACATGTCAAGCCACTTCTTGTTTTCACAATTTATATAAGAAAATTTCAATTACATATAAAATATAAATGAGTGATGAAAAATTTGTTATTGCTAGTGAATGTTCTAGTCTAAATGCTCTAGATTTTTTGTATGATGGTATCCAATGATTCAAATGGATCCTATAAATGCTCAAGATGATCCTCAAATGATCTAGAACTTTTCTTTAAATATGTCATCCTATATGTTAAGTAAAAATAAAGGTATACATTGACAAAGAATTACTAATTTTATATATAAGTTTTTGATATTGGAAGCAATAAAAAACCAGGGTGTTATTCCTCGATACAATGCCCAAAGGGCGATAGTAAGTAGATTTACAATATCAGCACATTAACAACACAAAAGAAAAAACTAACTAGAGTCTAACTTCCACATACCAAAAACCAAGAAAGGCCTGCTAGGTATAATAACTAAGCAAACTTTAACTAACATAATTTCATACTGTCTAAAGTCTTACTAGTATAATTTAATCATTAAAAGTCTTACTTAAAGGCCACACGGGGCCATACCAGTAGAAGTTTTTCAAAAACCATAACATAGTATCATTAGGAAAGACAAGAACTAGCACAAGGCTATCATAGCCATTATCATCAACATAGAAAAAAAGAAATAAGAGCCAACAAACTAAGGCTTCTTTAACGTGCATTTCTTCAACAACATCATCCATGCCCATTCCTCCATGAGAAACTTAAAAATTTCCTTAAAGCATTTGTCTTCAGTGTCCTTTTCTCTAATCATATCCTTTTACAACAAACAAAGAGTAGTAGTCGAGGAGTACATCACCTTGAGGGAAAACCACGAAATCTCCTGGAACATGTTGTCCATGCTTATAATATCCTTTTTAATTTTTTCAATCTCCACCCAAGCAGCCCCACAATTTTTACACTCCCCATCGACAGTGGTTTCCTCCTTATCTTTAACAGGGGATATGACCTTGTTGTCAGTTTCAACCTTGTGAGTAAGGTTGATGGATTCAGTTTTTAAGCTTTATGAAACATGAGAGGAGCTACTAGTTGTGATAGAGCGAGCCTCATTCCCAAGTGTTTTTCCTCAATAACTTTTATATCACTAGCCTCCTTTTAATTTTTTTTCCTTTCTCAGGGGGTTTAACAACAAGCCTAATGGAGCGGTGAGGGGTACTCGTCTCTTTCGTAATCTCCACATCTGAATCAATATGTTGAATTTGGCTTTCTTGGCAGCCTTAGTCTTCAAAAGTAAAGGGGGGTCATCTCTCTTCTTGTCTTTCGACATCTCTATAGACACCATCGTGGGAGAATTGTCTAGGGAGACTTGAGGATTTTAGGCTTCTTAATACATTTATTTTTGCTAGGGCCAGGGTAGCTCAGGGAAGGGTTGAGGAAGCAATGGCATTTTGGATAGTAATGGCCTGCGATAGACATAGGGAAATATAAAAATGATGCAACCTAAATATGAGACCTTGGTGTAAAATGGTACACTTTTTACCTTACTTTTTAGAATCTAACACATCTTTAACAGTGCTTTCCAGCGAGTGAAGAAGGAATTGAAATCACATCATGATTCCTAAAATGATTTAGAAAGGACATATGATAATAATAGTAAACCCCAAAACTTCCCTCAAGGGTAAAATATTTCATGATAACCATATATACATGGTCCAAGGGCTCATCCTCTCGGTTGAAACCACCACACAACTTAACTAGTTGTTCTTTAGCACAGAAGAATTGATTAAGGCTGGCGACATTAGGAACCCTGCTCATTTTCTTTCATTTCCATCCATCTGTGGAGAGGATAGTGGCTTGGGCGATGACCTCCTCATTCACCTCAAATGAAATACCACCCATAGTGACTCTTCTCTCGGCCCAGGAGAAGACAAATTGTTGGGAGAGACTCTTGTCATATCCTGTCATGTATTCAATAAACAAGGCAATTCCTCCTTCCTTGCAAATATGCTAGACAATGGCATTGTTCTTTAAATCGCCATACTTATTAGGCTCAATACAAACCTAGTCCCCCCATGCTATTATTAGCTAGAACCAAAGATCTTATGGTGACAAAAACAACAATGCAAGCTTGAGAAGACATGTAACAGAGATGAATAAACCCCAAGTTTAACTTGACAAGAAAAAAGGCACAAAAATACTAACTAATAAATGCTAATCAATGCAATTAATACATTTAGTGCCTCTACTTGAATCCAACGCATAAAGGATAGTGTCCTCGCGTGAAAAGTCTTTCCAACAAGAAATATGGCTAAAAATAAGAAAGAGTTGGGGACATGATCTAAAAAAATCTAAAGAGCTTAAATTATTATCACAACCCTCGAAGAAATTGCCTTCTCCTATCCTCAAACAAAAAAATTGCCACCATAAACCATCATAAATAGGCGCGGGATGACATGTACATCCCAAGTACATATCACATGGTGCTATTATAGGAATTTGAAAGTAGGGACATAACAAATAAAAATTTAAATTTAGATATCCACCATCTCTACAGTGCGAGGCCCAAATACCCCAAACAAGGGTCCAATAGACAATTTAAGCAACTTACATTAGGGACTGCAATGATTTTATCCTTCCAGACAAAGAATGGATCATCCTCTAGAAATGAAGGCCTTCCCTCACCAAGCCAATGACAACAATAGAGTCAGCCACAACATTTCCCTCTCCGAAGATATGTTGTAAGGAAAATTCATCAAATCCCGCAAGAAGAGGCCTTGTGTCTCTTAGAGTTTCCTCCACTTTCCAAGATATCATTATAGTGCCTCTTGTAGCTTCAATAATTAATTTAGAGTTCCCTTCAATTTCCAAGACTTTAATGCCAATCAATAGAGCTATCTTTAGGCCCCATAATAGGGCCATCCCTTTTGCCTAGTTACTGGAAAGTGTTGGAAATCATTGGCATAATGATAAGTTTTTTTATTGATGTCAAATATCATAGTAATAGCTCAGAATTACTATTGGAAAGAAGGAAGAGTTATCAGAATAAGGAGGTCAACTATCGGAAGCCAACCACTATCAGTCGTAAGGCAAAACATGCAACAACCGACAAGAGGAAGAACATGAAAACAATTTATGGGAAGATCAAGATTAAATTTATGATTAACCATAAGATCAAAGGTCAGGAATGAAGGATGAGTTAAGGATATTCAAAGATAAGAAGCTTAAGGAACATATTATGATTATGAGTTGTAGAGAAGTTACGAGGACAAATTGAGCAAAGAAGCGAATCGAAAGCAGAGCAGAGAAGAGAACAAAGATTTAGAGCATAAGGGATCTGACAAGCTTTGGAAGGAAGTGTATACAGGTCATTACTATCTTGTGAAGAATCTTAACATTTTCTACAAGGTATTGTAAATCCCTTAACCAGGTAGTCTCTAACAAGACTGATAAGTTCATTTTTGTGTGAGCTTTTTAAAAATCCTTTAATAGGGTAAATGCCATATTTGCGAGATTAAATCTCTTAACAGAGTAATCTTAATAGGATTGTAGATACACTTAACAATGTATCAGTCACTCCTAATTGGGTGAGTCACTTGGAATGTGACATATTGTAAGCCCTAATAGGCAAAACATTTTTTCTGCAGTGAAGAGTTGTGGGTGCCATCCCCACTACAGTTTTTCCCTCTAACCAAGGGTTTCCACGAGACCAAAAATATGTGTGAACTATGGGTGTGTGGATCTGATTATGTGTTACTATTATTTACTTTATGATTTTAAGTTACAACATATCGGTAATACTGTGGACACTATCGGTTAATGTTACTATCAGTTGATGTTTAATGGTTTAAAGTTCAATCAAGTGCAAAAGAGGTATAAGTTTGTTAATACTGATTCACCCTCCCCCCTCTCTCAGTACCTAATCTCTCCAATTAACAAAAATACCACCCAAGTTTTTGGCATAGGCACCAACTAGATCACCCTTGTGATCCCTGATTACCCCACCTTCAGTGGCCAATCCCATTCTAGCCACACCATCAAAATTTAGCTTGAACCAAGGTGGGTGAGGAGGTTTGCAAACTGTGTTTTTCCTAGCGATTTTCTTAGAATTGTCAAACTTATAAAAAAGTCTCCAGGAGCCTCCAACGGTCCACAAGCTTACAATCCCAAGCTAAAGGATGATCAGTAGGGATTTTCCAACTGCTAACATCAAAATTTTCAAGCAAGAGTTTGTTGAGGATTGTAAGCACATTATCAACAGTGTTTTCACTGTCCCTTAAAATCATGTTGTTCCTCTCTTTCCACAAGCACCAACAAACGTATGGGGGTAATTTGCCACCATAGCTACTAAATGAGGGGGTGACTTGACGAACACTTCCAATTAAGAACAAATTGTTGGACATTCATACCAAATACCCATTGGATGTTAAGCTTATGTAATATGTTATGCCAGATATGTGAGGCAAAAGGACACTGAATAAAAAGATGAGGAATTGTCTCTTCATCCATTTTATAAAGAATGCATCAATTAGGAAGCTGAAAGCCTCTTTTAATAAGGTTGTCCTATGTTAGTATTTTACCATGTATAGAAGCCCACGAGAAAACATTAATCTTAGGAATTAGTTGTGGATTCCAAACCTTCTTCCAACAACCAGGGTCATCATTGTGCTTGATCAACATATTGTAAGCAGACTTGACAGAGAAGGCTCCTGTTGGATTCTTTGCCCAAATGAATTTATCTTCTCTAGGGAACAAAATAAGTCTTACCTTCTTCAATAAAGACCGAAGTTCATCAACTCTGGGAAAGAGGTCAGGTCTATCCACAAAGTTAATCGAAAGAAAATAGAAATAAAATTTGACAATTACATCAACTATTTCAATTATTTAAAAACACACAGACATAAAAGAAAGAAAGTTAACCAACACATATACTTAAATTCATCAAATTGAATGCCATAATAATATACTTAACACATAATTAAAATAAATACAAATTATACACCTTTTTCCCTATGTAAATATAATATAATATTAAAAATACAATTTAGGATAATGAAACAAGTTATGATTAAAATATTCTAACGCATCAATCTTTAAAGTCTTAAAAATAATTTAAAATAGAAATTAAAGAAGCTTCCGGATACTTTTAGTCAAAGCTTTTCTATAGATCATAAAATTGGTTCAAAGACCAAATTAAAGGTTTAAAAAGGTTTAGAATTTGTTTTAATATAGAATTATGAATAAAAGGGAGAGATTCAATGAATTTCTATTCTTTATTCGTCAAACTTTTGACAAGGTTTGATCTCTTGTCGGTTGGTGGGTGACTTTCTCTTCTTCAAACGCAATCTTTGGATAATCCTTAAATTCCACATTACCTCGTAATTCGCATGATTTTATTGGGGCCTAAAAAAACATTAGATCTTGGCTTAAAAGAAGAACTACTTTCTACTATTATGCTCACATTTTTACATATTTTTAATTAGTTTGTTAGTCTAATGAAAGTAGATGCACTTTATTTAGAATAATTTAGTATTAGTAAATAATGGGATTTCAAGTTGGATTTGATAAATAATATTTAATAAATATTAAACAAGCAATAAAATTTAGATACCACAAGGATGTTAATGTGATATGCCTTTGATACCACAAGGATGGGGGTATTGGACCTTATGATGCTTTAGGGATATTCTCAAATTTTGATATGTATATATATTTATAATTTTCTTGGATGAATATTATATATTTACATTTATCTTTATATTTTAAATAAAGTTATAAATATTTATGTCTAATAGCACTTTCATATTAATTTTAGACAATGATATCAATTTTCAAGAATTTCATGATGATAATGTAAGAGAGTCTCAATAATTATTATACAAAAGAAATAACTTAAAAGGTATACAAAATAAGAGGGAATATATCTTTTCTTGACAGTACGTTCAAGAGATAAATACAAAAGTCTTTAGATGAAGGTCAAAAAAAATACACAATACTTTTTGACATGCAATATTCTCATGGATAAGATATTAAATAAATTGATATACAATTTATTTACAAGTCATTGTATAAATAAAAGTACAAATCAAAGGGGTTGAAAGTTTGAGGACTCTAATGAGCAGAAGCTATAGAGATGAAAAAAATGACATGTTACCATTATGTCTTATTGGTTACCATCATGGCATGGGAGTAACTGATAGCATCCATGCCATAGACTAGGCATATATGGAAACATAAACAGAAAGACTAGCGAAAATGGGAAAAAGAGGACATTTTGGATTTTAATTATCATCCCGCCTAGACTTTTAAAAATCATAGGACATTTTGAATTTTAATTATCATCCCGCCCAGAATTTTAGTTATCATCCCGCCTAATATAAATTTGATTCGGTATTCTATCCAATATAATTTCAAATTGCTATGACTGTTAATCTATGGTTTTGATGAGCGTTAGCTTTTGCAGATCACTATTTTTCAGAATTGTAAGTTGTAATTTGTTTAAGTTTCTGTAAATTTCTTGATGGATCAAGATTTCATTTCTATTTATTTGGGGTTTTAAAATATTTTGTTTGATTGATCAAGATTTCTCTCAAAATCCTGTTGTGGTTTTGTCAAATTTGAAACAACAACCTCTGTCCAAACGACACTGGAGGCAAGCATTTGTAGAGGATGTTTTATCGTAATTCTCTGCAATTTTCTTTGTAATAGATTCAACGATTTATTGAATTTATTTGCATGTGTTAAATCCTTCACAAATTGAATTGTAAAATTGATCTTACAGATTGTAAAATTCAAGCAATATTTTGGGTTTCAAAAGCAATTTTGTTTTTTTAGAGTTTTAGGTTTTGATACAAACTATAGGGTGGTCCCACAATAGTGTGTCCCACTTTTTTGAACATCCTGATTTTTGCTGAAATTGCACATTTTTAAGAAAATATGATGATTTATGCCTTGAGAGGTCCCATTTGAAGGAGTAAATTCCAAATGGCTAGATAAAAGCCTCTTGGATCAAAATCCATTTAGTATAATCCCTCTACTCCTCACTCACACCTACAATCGAGTCTCCTTTGAACCCATCAAAATGCTGACAAAAAATCACTTTGACATTAACTTTTTGTGGGATCAAATAAATTCATTTGAAAAACCCAAATACAGGATGATAGTACTCTGAGAAAGCTTTCCAATGATTATGAGTTCTATATATAGTGAGTTTATTAAGACTTTTCTTTTTAAGTTTTACTAAACATAGGTTGTCTGACCATTTAGTGACTTCTCTGTTCGACACTTCTGGAAAAATAGTAAATTAGGGAAAAAAATTATGAAAAATATATAGGAAATAGGTATTTATGTTATCTTTCTATCAAAGAAAGAATAAATCAATTTTTATATATAGAGATAGAGTTAGAGCGATCAAAGTGAACCTATGTCCAAATTATAATTAATGTCACTTCAAAACTCAATAAACTATTAAATATTCAACCAAATTGAATGAAACCAAATGGATTCCCTAG
>MU223408.1:495799-563163 GCA_018584345.1 Thuja plicata | reverse complement strand
TACTTAAATAGAGTGACTTTAAAGATATCTCTTGTTAGAACTCGAACTTCAAAGGAAATTGACTCACAAATTATAGTTAACTTGCTATGTACACACATGGATCCCATGATTGTTGTCTAAGAAGATTAAGAGTTTTCTTCTCACATCCATTCCATAAAATGGCATGTCTTTCAATCAAGAGTGGCAAACTAGTTAATGGCATGTGATAGACCAGTCCAATATCAATTATTTTTTACGATCCCAACATTCTCTATGGTCACCATTATGTGTAGTTAGTTATGTCATAATGATCGATTCTTGCACGCAAAATATGTAATGGACGTCGTTGTAAGGGGCGGCAGGAGTTCCTTAACACTCGCCTGCAATTCTTACTCTTTTTAAGTGTCTCCCAAAGTGTTATAGTGATTTGACATGTGCAACCAAAATGTCCTCAATTGTTTTGAATCTTCTGCAATCCGTATGAGAAGCATATAAACTGTTGGACCTCCAATTAACTGCTGTACCTATTTCAGTTTGGCTTCTAAGAGCAATGATAGTGGCTTCACAACTACTGTTGTCCTTTGGCATGTGGGAACACCTTCAATTGTCAATGTGTTATGGTCCCACCCATTTTGTAGTTTCACAACTACTGTATTAGTCCTTCTGAATCTAGAACGAATATTAAGTTAGGTGATTGTCTCAGTGTGTCAGTACTCTATATAGAGATGGGTCTATCATAACATGTCAGCATGTATAACCGGTTGTATTAGATGGTTATATCAAGTGTACAATTTTAAAAATGAGCAATTCTTAAATGAAATTTTAGATATCTCAAATCATAAAAGATTCTATAAAGAATTTCAATTTTTACAAATAGTATATATCTATTTTTTAAATTTTAACTTTAATAGATGATGATTTAATTTTCTATCTATTCTTTAGAAAGAAAGAACATTCTTATATATTGTTGTGAATAAAAATGAAGTACTTTAGAACCTTTTAAATCATTATTAAGAATGACCTTAACAAATTTTAATAAGAAGTTTATTTTCTTGTGGTGCCTTGTAAAATGACTAATTTAAATTTGATCTACAAATCGTTGTGAAAATGTTGGCATGCATATCAATGCAATTTAGTCTCTCATTGGACAAGTCGTGTAGGATGCATTAGCCTACAATTTTCTTTAGAAATCATGTTAGGGTGGGGGGCCTATAAACTCCATCGACCATTACTTTACAAGTACACTCATTAAAGTGTAACTTGAATACAAAGCATTATAAATTCTACCTTTTCTTATTGAAAAAACTAAAAAGATTTACAACGGATTAATAACAACATATTTACAAGAATAGTTTATTGACGGCACATAGATACATACACCTAATCAATAGTCAATTTGCTGAAAAAAGAGCAAAAGTAACATCAATTAGCATAGCAAATGAAGAACACGGACTGAAGACATGAAATATGTGCACTGCAACTTCAACTGAAACGGAAGAACAACATAAGTAAGTTGAATATGAAATAATTTACTTTTCAACGTTACCACGAGAGTAGCATTCTCTAACACACAACAGATCCAAGAAATATCAGGCCCCAAATTTATTAGCAAACATTTCTCTGTTGCAGTCTTCATCCAAAACCACTAGAAATGCAAAGTGATGTCAGTTAAATCTACACTTGTGAATGCTCAACAAATTTTGGTAGAACTAGGCGTGAGTTTGGCTTGAAGTTATGATAAAAGGCATTTTTCTTGCAAGTAAAGGTCCTCATTGAAAGTGTTCTTCTCTTTTAGGAAGGAGACTAAGCTTAGCACTTGGATTTGCAGATTGGAGAAAATGGTTAAAATATCAATATTAAGGGGAGAAAAAAAAGAGCTAAAACAACCTTAAACTACTTTGTTCGTTCTCATAAATTCTACTTTGATGTGTTCTACGATAAAGAGGTGGTCACATGATTTTATCATTTCAAAGTAGAAAAAAACAAGGGTGAAATATTTTCTCTTGGTTCATTTGTTTTTATTAATTTAAAAGTAAATCTGTATATTAATTTAGTTTTGAGTTTTTTTTATAAAACGTCTTAATATAATTATATATTGAAAAGTGGCATAGGTGTTAAATTTAGTTCATGCCTCAATATCTTATCTAATTTATATTTATCTTTGAAGACAATTTTTATCTCATTTTTATGTGTACAAAACTTAATATGCTTGTCATTTATCTAGTTCTTATTCACACTTAATTCTACACATTTGTTCCATTCAACTATTTGATTATTTTTTCTACCTAGTTTACTTCTACACCATAAGATTGAACCTATAATTTAACAGTTAGAATTTTAACTTTAAAGTTCCTACCTATTTTCACAAGCCATTATGAATCAAATTGGTAAACATTTTTTTACAAGTTCTTTATTGTGTCTTAGTGTTTAAATATATTAATGCACAAGCAATTCATGTGCTAGATCGAAGACAAGAACAAGCAAAGGTCACTAAAGTGTGCTCTATTTATCTAAGGGAGAAATAATCATACATTGCATCAAAATTGCATAGGCTAAATATACACATATATACAATTAGTTATTCAAAATGATAAATATGCTTTTTCCAAGGATTTAGTCTAGGAGAATCAAGAATCTCCTCAAAAGTGTTTGTGAATAGCATCTTGACAAATAGATCTCTACAAACACATTTTTAAATTCATTCATGTACAACCAAGTTATTTAACATGTTTTAGGTCAACACCACAATGCTCAAGTTGAACTTGAGTGACTCAAACCTTTAAGCCATGACAAATTGTAAGATATCATACAACCTTGATATGATCCAACTAAGAACAACAATTTTTGAACATAAGGTGAATCATTCTTGGCTAAATTCAGCAATCTTACTTTATTTTTAACACAAACACGGTTGGAGGATCTAGTTAAGGATTACAAAACTTTACAACCAAATGAAACACTCAAATACAACAAGAAACAAAATAAGAGAGACTACACAAAGAATTGCATTTTACTAATTCAACAAATAGCTTCAAAAGCTTAGTCACATGCTAGGCATCACCATTACAATCATAACATAAATGTTAGAGATCTTAATGCACTTGCCTATTCTTTTAATATCCTTTTCATGTACTCTTGTTAGTTTTCCCCTTTACTATCATCAAATGATATTAAACTCTTCTTTTATATACAAGTTGGAGAAATGATGTGCATTCATTAGAGATGAAGTGAACCATCATAGACAAGTGTGATAAGGACTAATGACCCAAGATTGAAAGAGCTCAAAACTAGTTGGCCTTGGAAGTAGGCGCATATTATTGTTTATCATGTAGACTTATTGGTAACACATAGAATGACCATCTTCAATGTAGCTAAAATTAAGATTATTAAAAGTTAATGTGATTACATAAACATATCTCAAGACCCATAATGAAGTAGGTAACATCAAGAATCAACACAAGTTCCAAGTACTTGGTGCATCATGTTAGGAAGAATTTCTCAACTTTGTATTTATAATGTTACTATTTATTTATTACTTCGGCCTCATATGAGAAATGAGTTGCCTCTCTCTAAGTTAGCACTTCATGAAATGTGCTACGTATCTTAGGAAATTTTAAAGAAGTTGTAACAGCATATATTATCATTATAGTATTCTAAGGTGGGAGTTACTTATTAAAATTTTACGATGGATAAGAGAATGATTATAAGGAAGTTAAACTAAAATATTGAGCTATATTATAGTAGTATAAGAAACTTTTGATTAACTGATGGAGATGATGAAGATAGAGTGATAATAAGAATACATGTTTGTAGAAATGGTTAGAATAGTTATTATTTTGTCATTGATGTCAAGCAATTGATTTACTAATTTTTATTGAGTTACCATATAATACAAAGGAGAAGTTAAATGGGTGACAAATATAGATCAGACAATGATGAAGTGATGTTCATATAGTTGTTTGCTACTATATATTTGATGTTATGAAGTCGATACACTTGATTGATTAAGTCAGAAATTGCAAAGAGTTAAGTTATGACTGAAAAGAGTTACTCTACCGAGCTTGATTGAGTCAGTCAGTATAGAGTTGTGTTGATTGGTTTTTAGTTACCGAGCATCGAGGAGTAAATGAAGTTAGTTACCAAGTTGCAAAGCAAATTACTGAGTATAGGATATTGATTGTAAATGATGATAAGATTGAATTTAATACAAGGATATGATGATCTAGATGGAGATACAAATTCAAGTAAGTTTGTTAGAAGATCTACGAGCGAGAAAATTCAATGAGAAGATCTAAAGTGAAGATCAAGAGATTAAACCTGATTATGTGAGTTCTGAGAAAAGTTCAAGTTACGAGGTAAAAGTGAAACAGTTTACCGAGTTAAGATTTATGAAGAAGATGATTGAACGATTGAACACAAATGATGGAAAACCTAATCAAGGAGATTAAGAGGAAAAAATATGTCTATATAAATGATGGGATATTAACAGAGATTATGATGCTGACAAATTCAATCAAGAAGAAAAAGCTCAAGAACAGAGTTACCAACAAAAATAGAGAAGAAGAAAGAGCAAAATCTATAGTCTGAAACAGAGACGAATGGAGTATGTGATGTCAGTATTCATGTGAGCATAAAGGATCTGACACAAGAAAAAGGTAGTTGTTATATTTACAAATCAAATTTTTACTGTTGCTTATTAACACTTGTAACAGAGAAAATCTCTTAACCGAGTGGATTTAACAGTCCTATTTGTAAATCCTAGATGGAGGTGACATTCCAAAAGAGTGTTTAAAGTCCTCTAGCAAGGCCACTCCTAACAAGGTGAAGATCTTAACCGATATGAGGGAAATCCCTTAATAGGGTCACATGTAGAAAATGTGTTTGTAATCTTTAACAAGGTAAGTTCTTAACCAGGCGTACTTAAGAAAGGTACATTTTTATTGTGGGTCACAGTTCCCACAGAGGTTTTTCCCACATTGGGTTTCCTTGTTAAATCTAGTGTCAACTGAGTTAAATGTCTGTTTACTAAGTTTGAATGATTGATTTACATATTATGAGATGTATGATTGTTCAAGTTATTAAGTTATATGGTGAATCGGTTATTACTGTATTCAGTTCTACCGAGTGAATCAATGAGTTGAGTTTTAAGTGTTTAAGTTTGATTTGGTCTGATTCATTGCCCCCTTGGTGGGACCAACAATTGATATTAGGGAAGTGGTTCTCTAAAGTGTTAAGTTTAAAAGGACTTGAGTCAAGATCTAAAGATGTATAAGAGGGAAGCACCAAAGTTGAATAGTGAACATTTCTCTACATGGAAAAGTACAATGAGATTACATGTGTTTGGTATAAGAGAATATTGACTTCATTTTATTGATAATGAATATGTTGCACCGACTACTGCACCTTTGAAAATCACTAAGCAAAGACAGAAGCAAGAACACTCACAAGTTATGATCGAGATAGCTTCTACACTTACCGACCAGGAATATGATGAACTTGATGGATGTACTACTTCAAAATAAATGTGGGATAAACTTATTTTGACCTATGGTGGAGATCAGCATGTTCAGAATGAAAAAGCAGAAAGTCTGAGAGGTAGATTTGATTTGATGAGAATGAAAGATGGAGAAAACATAATACAATACAACACTAGACTTAAGGAGATTGTAAATTATATAAGAGGAGCTGGTGGAGCCATAACAGAGGAAGATGTTACAAGAAAAATGTTGAAAACCCTGCTATCGAGTTATTATACTTGAGTATCTGCTATACAAGAGTTGAGATCCATTCGTTAGATGAATGTTTCTCTTGATGCTACTATTGGTAAGCTGGTTGCATTTGAGATTAATTATTTTGATAATATTTTACCTACTACATCTAAAATTGAGTCTGCATTTAAGTCATGTTTGAAGATAGGAAGCTCTAAGGATTCTAGACCTAGTGATGGATATTTGAGCAGTGCTAGTGAGAATTTTATAACTGTTAGAGTGGTTTGGAAGAATTATATGTTGCAGATGAAGATAATGAGAGAGAGAGAGAGAGAGAGAGAGAGAGAGAGAGAGAGAGAGAGAGAGTTTGAAGTTTTGTTGGCTAGAAGGCTATAAAGAGGCAAAGGAAAATACCGAGGTAAGTTACCCTTGAAATGTTTTAACTGTAACAAGATTGGTCATTTTGCATCTAACTGCCCTGAGAAAGATAAGGAAGAGAAAAAAGATAACAAAGATAAGGACAAAAGAGAAAACATATTCAGGAGATTCAGATACTACAAAAACAAAGGTAAGAAATCTTATCATATTGCTAATGAATATTTAAGTGATGATGATTCAGATGACAGTGATGGAAAAGAAGTTGTTTATGTTTCTATTGATGCAGGAGCATCTTGGGTCCTTGGCAATCCTGCTCAACCAAAAATATGTTTACTTTCATTTCTAGTTTGTTCTTTGTCACTCGGCTTCTGTTTCTCGGCATGCTTTTTGAGTTGCTTGGTCATGCTAGTTTTCTTCTATTTCTTGGTCCTTCTTTGGTCGAGTGCTCTGTTGCTTGGTCATGCTTTGCTGAGTTGGTTTATTTGGGAGTTGGAGTTGCTGGCTGACTTCGACATTTAATTTCTATGGCTAAGTTAATGTGGGTATCTCATTGGGATCCGTGTGGACCTAAATCTAGGTCTCACCTTTATATTGAGCATCAACTTCTCTGTTGGAATCTTGTATATATTATTTTCTTATGTTCTTAGTTTAGTAGCAAGTCTTAGAGAAAGAATGCAAATGTTAAGATATTGAAGATCTGAGATCTCTGTTGTAAGAAGATCATTTTTAATACACTGTGATGTATATGGCTATAACTAGGAAGGCCTTACAGCTTGGCATGTATTGAGTTTGATCAATTAATGATATAAGATCTCTGCATTTCTCTCTCTCACTATGTTGTTGTGTTAATTCCATATTGTTCCGCAAGGTGAATGATTCTGGATGTGCCATAGGCCCCAATTCCTTCTTTCCCTTGCGTTAGGTGGTATCAGAGTGAGTTGAGATCCGTGGTTCCTTCTTGTAAACTCTAAGGATATTTTTTGTAGGGTGGCAGGTTGCGATCTGACCTACAATTGTAGAGAGTTTCAAGATGGTTCATGGGAGAGGAAATGCTGATCAAGGTCTAGCTGATATGCTTAGACAAATGGATGCAAGATTGGAAGCTATTGAGACAGCCCAGTGCAGAGGAAGACATCTTGAAGATGTTAGTGATGATGAATTTGAAGAGGTTCAAGGTGAAGTTGCACCTGCACCTGTGATGGACCAGGAAGAAGAAAGATTCCTGAGAGCCTTGACAAGTTTGAAGTCCACACCTCAGTTTAATACTCCTGAGTATAGTGGAAAATTAGATTCTAATGAATTAATTGACTGGATCACTGAGATGGAAAAATATTTTGAATATGAGAATGTTGCAGAGGATAAGAAGGTGAAGATTGCAAGCACAAAATTGAAAGGTCATGCATCCTTATGGTGGGAACATCTATAATTGGATAGAAAGAAGAAAGGAAAATACAAAATCAAGATATGGGATAAGATGGTTAACAAATTAAAAGGAAAGTTTCTTCCTTGTGATTATCAGATTAACCTAATCTGACGAATGCAAAGTTTGAAGCAGAAGGACAAATCAATCAAAGACTATACTGAGGAATTCTATAGATTAGACATTAGATTTGGACATGTTGAAGATGAAGTGGAAAGAGTTGCAAGATATCTAAATGGTTTGAGAAGTTCCATACACGATGAGATCAGTTTGGTCAAAATTGAAGGCATACCAATTCGCCCTAAAGGCTGAAGAAAAGTTAAATAGAAGATATGAACAAAGACAAAGAGGCAGAGGTGGTAGATTCCCTAGAGGAAGAGGTAGATCTCATGGTGAAAATAGTAAATCTGAACCAGACAAGTTAAATCTAGACACATCTCAAGACAAAGGAAAGACTGAATGGAAAGGTGGAAATTCATACCGAGGAAGAGGCAATTATTCCAGAGGTGGATATAGCAGAAGAGGTTTCCAAGTAACTTGTTACAATTGTGGTGAAGAAGGACATAAATATTTTGAATGTACACATGCAAGAAAGAGAGGTGGTAGTAGTAGTAGAAATGCATTGATCCAAGAGGAACCATCCAATGAACCTAAAAATAATCTCATGATCTGAAGGGTACTATGGAGTGAGAAAGATAAGCAAGATCCAATCAAAAAAAGTTTGTTTAAGACTAGATGTAGAGTTGTAGACAAATTTTGGAAAGTGATTGTTGACAGTGGAAGCTTAGAGAATCTGGAATCTGAGGAAATGGTTGCAAATTTACAGTTGGAGAGGATGAAACATCCAAAACCCTACAAGATCTCATGGATCAAGGATGAGCATACACTAATGGTGAGTGAACAATGTTTTGTGAATCTGAAAAATTGGCAAATACTATGATAAGGTGTTATGTGATATTATGCCAATGGATTGTTGTCATATTTTATTGGGTAGACCTTGGAAATATGATAGACATGCTATACATGATGGAAGGTTGAATAGATATTCTATTTGGGTTGATGGTAAGAAGAAAATCTTGTTACCTTTGGTTGAAGAATCTGTTGACGAGTTATGTATATCTGTGAAAGTTTGTCTGATGGAAGGTAGACAGTTTGTTAAGGATTTGAAAAGAGATGATATTTGTTATGCTTTGATTCCTAACAAACCAAGTAAGAATGCAGAAGATGACATACCTACAAAAGTTGAGAAGTTGCTGACTGAATACAAAGAAATCATTTCAGATAATGTACTTGATGGTATAACACCAATCAGAGATATCAGTCATTGTATGGATTTGATTCCTGGAGCTAGTTTACCAAACAAGGCACCTCATCGGTTAACACCTACCAAAAATGAAGAGCTTAACCGACAAGTTCATGAATTGTTGAACAAAGGCTTGATCCGAGAAAGTTTGAGTTCATGTGTTGTACCAGCTATGTTGGCACCTAAGAAGAATGGAGAATGGAGAATGTGCACTGATTCTAGAGCAATTAACAAATTCACAATAAAGTATAGGTTTCCTATACCAAGAATGGATGACATCATGGATTGTTTGAGTGGAGCAAAGTATTTTACCAAAATTAATTTGAAAAGTGGATATCATCAGATCATAATAAGAGAAGGAGATGAATGAAAGACTGCTTTCAAGACAAAGGAAGGTTTGTATGAGTGGTTGGTTATGCCTTTTGGTTTAACTAATGCACCCAGTACATTTATTAGGCTGATGAATGAAGTTTTGAAGAAACTCTTCAACAAGTGTGTGATTGTATACTTAGATGATATTCTGATATTCAGTAAAACCAAAGAAGAACATTTGATGCATATAAGACAAGTGTTGCAGATATTAAAAGAGGAAAAGTTGCTGATAAATCTGAAGAAATGTTCCTTCATGAAAGAAGAACTTGTGTATTTGGGTTTTGTAATTTCAGCTGATGGATTGAAGATGGATCCAGAGAAGGTTGAAGCCATACTGAGTTGGCCTACACTTGAGAATGTTACTGAGGTAAGATCATTTCATGGTTTGGAAAGTTTTTACAGGAATTTTATCAGAAATTTTAGTTCTATTTGCAATGCTATGACTGAAACAATGAGAGGAGACAAAAGAGAATTCAAATGGACACATGGAGCTGATAAGAGTTTTGAAGCTTTAAATATGAAGGTTGCTGAATTACTTGTGCTAGCCCTACCTGATTTTAATAAGGTATTTCAAGTTGAATGTGATGCAATTGGAAGTGCAATTGGAGCTGTGTTAACTCAAGAAGGTAAACCTGTTGCTTTCTTTAGTGAAAAGTTGAATGATGCAAAGAGGAAATATTCTATCTATGATCAAGATTTCTATGCTATTGTGCAAGCTATGAAGAAATGAAGGCATTACTTGATGCCAAATGAATTTGTGCTATATACTGATCATAAGGATTTACAGTATTTGGGTAGTCAAAATAAGTTGAATCAGAGACATATGAAATGGGTAGAGTATTTGTAGAGCTTTACATTTGTGATTAAGCATAAGAGTGGAGTTTCTAACAAAGTTGCTAATGCATTGAGTAGAAGAAGATCTTTGTTGACTGAAAAGAGAATTGAAGTTCTTGGTTTTGATGACATGAAGAATTTGTATGAATGTGACCTTGATTTTTCAGAGCAGTGGAGAGTGTGCAGAGCACCTAATACAAATCAATCAAGTAAGTATGAAGACTATTTCATTCAGGAAGATATGTTGTTCAAAGGTATTTATTTATGTATACCGATAGGATGAATGAGAATTAATTTGATAAAGGAGAAACATAATAGTGGATTGGCTGGACACTTTGGCATTGATAAAACATTGAGTTTGCTGAAGGAGAGGTACTTTTGGCCTCAGTTGTATAAGGATGTCCAAAAATTTGTGAAAAGCTGTGGAGTCTGTCAAGTTACAAAGGGAGTAAGTCAGAATACTGGATTGTATACACTTATTACTGTTCTTGAGAAACCTTGGAGTGATATCAGCATGGATTTTGTTCTTAGACTTCCGAGGACAACAAGAGGTAATGATTCTATATTTGTTGTTGTGGATAGATTTTCTAAAATGGCACACTTCATACCATGTAAGAAAACATCAAATGTAGTACATATAGCAGATCTTTTATTTAAGGAGATTGTCAAATTTCATGGATTACCGAGGAGTACCATCTTTGACAGAGATAGTAGGTTTGTAAGTTATTTTTGGAGAACACTTTGGAAGAAGCTGAATACTGAGTTAAAATTTAGTTCTACATTTCACCCACAGACTGATGGACAGATAGAAGTTGTAAACAAGAGGTTGGGTAACTTGTTGAGATGTTTAGTTGGAGACACACCAGGCAATTGGGATTTGATGTTGGCACAAGCAGAGTTTGCATACAACAGTTCAATAAACAGAAGTACTAGAAAGATAGCATTTAATATTGTTCATGGCACATAACCTAGAGGTATATCAGATTTGAGAGATATTGTTGGAGAAGAGAAAAGGAGTGCTGAAGAAGAGGAATTTGCAAAATTTATGAAAACATTGCATGAAGATGTGAAGAAGAAGCTAGAGAAAAGCAATCAGAAGTACAAAGATGATGCAGACAGATCAAGAAGACATAAAAAATTTGAAGTTGGTGATGCTGTAATCGTTCATCTAAAGAAAGGAAGATTTCCTATTGGAACATATGGTAAAATGAAGATGAAGAAATTTGGTCCTTGCAAAATACTGTGAAGATTTGATAGTGGAAATGCTTATGAAGTTGAATTACCCGATGACATGGATATATCACCTATATTCAATATTTTAGACTTGTATGAATATCATGAACCTGATGAAGAAGTGACAATACCAAGTGATTATCCTAAGAAGCAGATAGATGAAGTGGATAAGATCTTGAAACAGAGAGTTGGAAAAAGTACAAGAGGAAAGAAATACATGGAATATCTGGTAAAGTGGAAAAATAGACCGATTGAGGACTCATCTTGGATTTCTCAATCTAAGTTGGATTCATTTCAGGTTGGACCTGATACATGATTTGGGGAATCATTTATTTTCAACCCCAGGTATCTGATGCAAGAGCGTCTTGGGTCCTTGGCAATCCTGCTCAACCAAAAATATGTGTACTTTCATTTTCAGTTTGTTCTTTGTCACTCGACTTCTGTTTCTCAGCATGCTTTCTGAGTTGATCGGTCATGCTAGTTTTCTTTTGTTGCTTGGTCCTTCTTTGGCCGAGTGCTCTATTGCTCGGTCATGTTTTTTTGAGTTGGTTTATTTGAGAGTTGGAGCTGCTGACCGACTTTGACATTTCATTTTAGTGGATAAGTTAATGTGGGTCTCTCATTAGGATTTGTGTGGACCTAAATCTAGGTCTCACCTTTATATTGAGCATCAACTTCTCTGTTGGAATCTTGTATATATTCTTTTTTATGTTCTTAGTTTAGTAGCAAGTCTTAGAGAAAGAATGCAAATGTTAAGATATTGAAGATCTGAGATCTATGTTGTAAGAAGATCATTTGTAATACACTGTGATGTATATGGCCACAACTAGGAAGGCCTTACATCCTGGCATGTATTGATTTTGATCAATTAATGATATAAGATCTCTGGGTTTCTCTCTCTCACTATGTTGTTGTGTTAATTCCGCATTGTTCTGCAAGCCAAACAATTCTGGGTGTGACCTAGGCCCCAGTTCCTTCTTTCCCTTGCGTCATCTATTAAAGATAATTCTGATGAAGAAGAACCAAGCGCCCTAATATCATAAGTAAGAATGAAACATGGATTATAGATAGTGGTTGTTCACATCACATGACTGGTGGCACACTTAAGTTTATTTGGTAATGATGCTCCATACCCTGTGAAAGGAAAAGGTTCTACAATAACACAAGATGTGATGATGTTTATTGGGTTGAAGGATTAAAGTATAATCTATTGAGTATTGCACAGTTAAATAACACATGCCACCGACTAGAATTTCAACATGGAAGAGTGAAATTTTTTTATAAGAAATAAAATTTGATTGCTACTGGAGAAAAATATAAAGGTAATTTATTTTATCTTGATACGTCTATGAAGAGCTTCCTATATGTTAAAGGTGAGGATATCTGGCTATGACACAAAAACTTTGTCATGTTAATTTTGACAACTTGATCAAAGTGAGTAAAAAGAATAGAGTAAGAGGGTTACCAAGATTAGAGAAATATGAGAATGCTATGTGCATAGAATGTCAAATGGGTAAGATGACTAAATATAGTTTTTCAAGCAAAACTTATGTTACACAAGGAATTTTGGATTTAGTTCATACTGATTTATGTGGATCCATGAGAACTCAAAGTTACTATGGAGACAAATATTTTACTCTATTTGTGGATGATTATTCTAAAATGATGTCTGTAATGTTTTTAAAAGAAAAATATGATGCATTTCAAATGTTTAAGTGGTATAAGGCCCAAGATGAGAAAGAAATTGGAAGACAACTAAAATGTCTGAGATCTGATAGAGGAGGTGAGTTTACATCTGATGAGTTTACATTGTTTTATAATGAAAATAGAATTAAGAGACAAATGTCAACACCGAGGACACCACAATAGAATGATATTTCTTAGAGAAGAAATAGATCTATTGTTGATTGTGCTAGGACACTGATGATTGAGAAAGGTACTTCACAAAACTTCCAGAGAGAAGCAATCAGTACAACTGTTTACACAATGAAATGAGTACAAATGAAAAAGGGTACCAACAGAAAACCTTATGAAATCTGGTATGATCACAAACCTAATGTGAGTTATTTCAAAGTTTTTGGAAGCAGATGTTATATATTGAAAGATTATAGAGAAGTAAAGTTTGATTCTAAAGGGGATGAAGGAATATTATTAGGATATTATACAAGGAGTAAAGCCTATAAGTGTTTGAATAAAGTTACTAACAAAATGGTGAAAAGTGCAAATGTGAGAATTGATGAGTTTGCAGAAAAGAATGATGAATAAAGAAAAATGAACCTGAAGAATATGATAAATTTGTATATGTACAACCTGATGTTCCTAAAACCTTACTAAGAGCACCTACTGAGGAGAAAGCTGAACAAATTTCTCTATAACCGAACAATGTGTATGAGGCACCAAGACCTACTGAGCCTATTTTAGTAAAATATGTGAGGAGGCACCACTCCCTGAGAAATATTATTGGAAATAAAGATGTTGGAGTGATGACTAGAACCAAGGTAAGAGACAATACATGTTTGACATCTTCATTTGAGCCAAAAAAGTTAAAGATGTGTTGACGGGTCTTTGTGACCGGGGCCACCGACAGATGTAAGTTGTCACCGGGTACCGGGGTACCGACCAACTTTGCCTATAAAGGTTGTCCAGAGAAATGAGATTCCCTGGGCCTTCAAGCACATGAGATTCAATTCTTGACAGTGCGGGATCTTAGTTGGGAAATGTGACTATTTTTTTTGCGGGGATAGCTGGTTATCTTGGCTCGTCTTCTCTGGGGATTTTGTAAGGAAACTCAGGTGCGAAAATAGCTTCCTACACTAATCTCTAAAAGAAAGTATTGTGAAAATTCTTTTAAATCCTTACAATTTTAGATTTGTTAACTACTTTAACAAAGATATTGCAACCATATACCATGCATACAAAAAATAGAGAATGGCACAATGATTTACCCTGGGGAAAACCTTTCAGTAAAAAACCCCAGCATTCCAAAACATGCACAATGTATTATCTTCAACACAACGGTTACAACACACTTTCAATGCAAGTTCTTTTAGGATACAATCGACACACACAAACAAATCCAGTAGCACTAGATTATACCAACAATACACTCATTTTGTATCCTCTCTTGTAACCCTAAAAAACACTTATATCATTGTGCTTTCCTTTTTAGGGCAACTCCCAAAGATAGTCGTATTAGGGTTTTACCATTCTTTGAGAAAATAGGAACCCTAAATTTTTTTCAGAGCAATGCCCTGAATCCCATGGTTGGGATCAAGGATTGGAAGAGTGTACAGTACTCAACTTTATCAGTTGCCACATGTCATTGCATGTCTTCACCTGTCATTGAAATCTCCTAGAAATAGCTCTTACATGTCATAGGAATCTGTCATAACTGTTTCAGCCATGATCTCCTTACACACAATTCAAGATGTCGACACATCGAGTGGAGTGACACATCAACATGCCAACTAGACATGTACACTCACACATAATTACATTATTTGCAAGAAATACATTTTACAAAACAAATAATAAGAATAGGAATTATCCAAGGTTGAGACACCTTATTCCTAACAGATTTAAGTAAGCGGGGTTTCCTGCAAGCATTTACTAACTTCACCAAATAAACTTCAAAAGATACTACAGGGTTAGAAATATTCCATCTACCTATAGTTATGCCAAACATTCAAAACATCAACCATGCTCTAACATGCTACACTAAATACTGAAGAAATGTAGAACCATCGGCTCATATTTAATCAATAGCGAGGAAAAAGGAGGTTGTTAATCTACTTTAAATATCAGAGCAAGGGACATAAAGAACATGCAACACAAAATACCATTAACTTGGAGATCAGAATGCTAGCAACATCGCTGATAGAACCCTTCCTTCTTCATTAACATGTTTCCAGCAAGCATGGGCATGTACAACAATGGTGGCTCCAGGGGAGCATTTAATACTAAATGCTTCTAAAAACTAAGGGCATTGAGCTCTGCAACTAAGAACTGAGAAAACTGAAATGCTATTAGCTATGGAATGCAAAATCATCAATTTCTCTGACCTTTGGAATGAGGTCGGACTTATTATTTATACACAAGTTTTGACCTAAAACTAACCTAACTTATTTTACACTTAACAATATAATACTATTTCTGGTGGCCGGTACTACCTGCGCCATGATACAAAAGACCTCAAGATGGAAAAGGTCTGACATGTCAGAAGAATAAGACAAGAAAAGAGGAGTGAAAGAATCAGCCTTGAGAAGAGAGCGGGAGGAGAAAAGAAGAAATCTGATCCCCCAGGGATCGAGGCTACATGCCTCATAAATGGAAAAGTAGCTCCCTGTATTCGATGCACCAGGTGTTATGTTGGAATGGTGCCTTGGGAAGACCACCTGTCAGAACCTTCTTGTCAAGCCAATGTGCCTTGTTGCGGTTACCTACTTTCTGATATCTTTATTAACTACCTTGAAAGTGACTGGTCAGCTTTGGGAACCGGGACATGGGTCACTTTAAAGAATTCAAAAATAATATTGGATTTGGGACTCCGGGATCTAGAAGCTTATACCTCCAAAGAATAAAGAATGCAACCGATACATGGTTGATAGAATTCTTCAGACTTTGAAGAACCTTTATTGCTGCTTGCTGTTCTTTAAGGTCTCTAACACCTGGCTTATGCCTTCTTCATCTATATCTTTAATACTGTCCCATCAACTGCGAACAACCTCCAATGCTTCCTCAACATCTCTGGCCCTGTTCCTGAACTCATCCATAATCTTGATGGCATCATGCGACCAGATCATTGTCTTGGATAGTCTAGATAACCTTCCCTGGTCAAAATCTTCGATAGGTGGATATAGGGACTCCATCTGTTCATCAAACTTGTTGAGGACGTAGTCCTCCAGGGTACACATCTCGATGGTGAAGGGATCGACTTGCGATACTCCAACCACAAATGATTGAAATAGGCCCAAGGGGTATTGAGCTGCTGTCACTTTCTCTTTCAAGGCCTTAACCAGTTCCTTGCATACCTCAATCTTGATGACAAGTCTGGAGTATTGGGCATGGAGGGAATCATATGATTTGTCTCCCAGAATCCCCACCTCTATGGTGGCTTCTTCTCCTATGTTGCAAATTTCTTCTAGCCCGACCCTCCACTTTTCATACTTCACTAGATCTTGCTCCCATATAATAGCAGAGCCATTTTCTTGGCTAAGAAGAGTGTTGACCTGATAAAGGTCTGGGAGGGACACCGCTAGAAATTGTCTCATGGTGGCTAATTTCTCAGCGGCCCACCCATCTATAGCCCATTCCTTCTTCTTCATGATCCAGAGAGAATCCACGTCGCCCTGTGCAAGCCGCAATCTAGAGGGGGTTCCCAAGTGGATCTCGGCCAAAGGCTGTGTTAGTTCTGCCAGAAGCGTGAGAAGATTGGTGTTAGTCTCTCTTTCTTCCTTCAACTTCTGGCCCTGCTTGATATATATGGCCTCTACTGCTTTGGTGGCCTCCCTTAGCAAGTCTAGTTCACCTTTCTTGTCTCTTCTCCCCAGTGCCACTTCTGTGATGTTATAGTCCTTGGGCCTTACGTTCGTTGCATCTGCACTTTGAGGGGGTGCTGTGATAGTCACAACTATGTTTCCCTCTGGCCCAGTCTGGAGAGTATGGACTGTCTGCGCTTTCTTGGGTTTTTGAGCTTCTGCATTTCTGGCCATCATTTTAGCCTAAGAGAGTGGAGTGCCTGATGCGACTGTTGGGGCCTTTCTTTTCTTTGATTCTACCAGCCATTGGGGCGACTGGGATGGCTTCGCTGTTAAGAATTGTCCATCAAGATTCCCTTTGGAATCTGTCGGTGTGTTCCTAGAATGTACATTATCTTTAGGCTCTTTCTCCTTCTCTTGCTCTTGTTCCTTTTCCTGTTATCTGAAACCTTCAGTATTTTCTACCATGCTAGAGTCTTTTATGGTGATGTCTGGAACTTTTTCTCCAGTCTCAACATTGCTTGTATCTTTGGGGACTTCTCCGTCCCTCTCGGCATCAGCTGATCCTGCGTTTACATTGTCCGAGACTTCCCGGTCAATCTACTTCTACTGTTCTTGGGCTTCATCAGCCTCCTCTGCTGGAACATTTTCCTCCATCAAAATATTCTTTGGGGGTGGGTAAGGTCTTTGGCCAAAGTTTAACAATGCGGCCACGGTTACTACCTCACCGAATGTGCTCTGGGGCACCTAATCACTCGAAGTAACTAAAGGCGTCTGGAACATGATGAAAGGGGGCACGCTTGATCCCAAATGTCTGGGTTCCCCAACCATTGGCTGCTCATCTGTGAGCTGCCTTGGTGTATCTTCAATCTCTTGGACCGGTGTCTTCTCCTACTTGGGCCCCTTTTGTGCTTCCTCTCGGGCCTCTTGTTCTGATGCTGCTTCTTCTTCTGGGATTTCCTCCTTATCCTGAGCGGAAATATCCTCCACCGCATGGCCTATACCTTATTGAAGGTCCATGAGCTCGTCCGCGGAGAAAGTGTCATCAAAGTCATCATGTGAGGGAGAGGAGTCAAAAATATTTTCTAGTTCGGGAGAATCCGAACTGACATCAACTAGTGGCAATTCTGGCATACCGGGGCTGGCGGCTATGCTTGGTGTGGGGGTCACCCTTTTCTTCTTCTTCTTTCTTGTCAGTGGGACCTCGATCTCCAGAATGCTACTAGACTCCACCTCGGTGAAATTCTATCTGCTCATCATCGCAGCCAACGACGGGGATCTTGTCAGGTGAGAAGAAGCCATTGGAGTCATGAGGAGGCCATAAGATATCTGTGTGCTTATTTTCTAGCTAACCAGCCTCGCCGACTCCATTTTTTGTTGTAGTTGTACCATTAAAGGGGTGAGAACTTGGGGAGGTACCTTGGTTGGAGCACCCTCTTTTTCATTCCCTTTGCTCGTGCTAGGTCCAGTGGTGGAAGAAGATGGAGAAGGTCCGGTGCTGGTAGAGGAGGGAGTGGCCCTATGAACCATTGGTTTCTTCTGAGTGCTTTTAGGACACGCCCGAGAAAAATATTAGTGACTCACCTCCAAAATAGGGTGACATACCCCTTCAATTGTTAAGTCTTCAGGGGTGGCCTAGTCCACCGGAGGGAGATCTAACTTGTCTAACCCTCGTCCCTTGTATGCTGGGTCTTCCAACAGACCGTCATCTGAAAATCCCTTCGAAAAAGTCTGAAGGTTGAGCACCTTCATGAGTCCCTTTCTCATCTATGAATGTTGTTGGGCCCGGAGATCAAAACTGTCTTGGCAGTCTGCCCAAAAATCTTCAATATCTACTTCATGTGGTGGGGATTCCCGGGGAAGTGCTGTGGAAATCTTTCCTAGTGGATCATAGTTTTTCCTGGTGTGGTGGAATTCCACCAGCCCTAGGCTTTTCAATTCATTATCTGCCTCCCTTGCCATGGTGAGGCTACATGTATAATTCCTACATGAAAATGGGAATGGTACATTGATGACCTTCTTCAATGTAAAGAAGGCGTACAAATCCATTATCTGTCGGCAAAACTCTAAAAGAATAATTTTGTCCCCGCAATACCGGAGGAGAAGATGGGGCTTCCTGGAGAAGTCAGTTACCCGAATGTAGGTGTGGTGCTGGAACTAAATAAAATTGTGGCCATAGGTACTGACTAAGTTCATTGCCTCTTGTGACAACCGATACCCGATATCCCGAGTAAGTGTTAGAATGTTTTGGTAAATGAAAGCATGATTTACCCAACAAAAATTTAGGAAACTAAGTTCCCATTGTATTTGGGGATAATGATCCCATGGTGTCAACTGGCCTGACCTGTTTCCAAGTTATCCAGCTGTTCCCAAACCTGGAAAAGCTGGTCTTTGTTGGGCTAATGCCCATAGCACGTATGATGTCATGTATAAATTAAAACTCTGGATGACGCCCTTCAGCTGCGTGTCCACGTGATTAGATATGATGGCTATCCAGTTGAAGGTCTGACTATGAGTGGTGATGTAGTAGAGAAAGTAGTACATCCATGCTGAGAAATCCCAGGCATGGGGCAATCCAAAGATCCTGCACAAGAATATAATGCCCACCTGAATGGGCTCTTTGAACTCCCCGCAGGGAATTTCCACCTTCATCCTCCTACAATCCCTCTTTGGGGACTTTAGCCAGTGTCTATTAAGATATTTCTGGGAGATAAGGGCAGCGTCCTTGAACTCCTGCAACGTTTGGACCCTATTCTGGATAATGGATCCATTGAACTGTGGGATCCCCAGCCCTGAGGCAAAAGTTTTCACGTCCAGGGTGACAATTATTGCTGGTTACTGTAATGGCCGGGGATCTGGAAGCAAAACAGTTCAATTAGGTGCATTGTACAAACTTGCTAGCTAGATTATTAACTCCGGTGATTGCAGCGAACAAGGAAATTTTTCTGCCTTAATGATGCCGGAGGCGGCCAGCTAAGTGGCCAAATTATCTCCGGTGGCCTTTAACCTATAGACGGCTTGGATTAAGCCTTGCATTTCAGCCCAGAGTCTGGGATTCATTTCTGTTATTTCCTAAACCTTGGAATCCACCTTGGATCCTATGAGAACACCCTCCCTCGGGTATTTGGAGGTGAGTGGCAGTTTTGCCAACAACTTTTCGGCCTTGGTTTTGGTGGCCGCCCGTGTGGAGGTGGTAGGTAGCTCTGGGCTAGTAGGAGGGGTGATAACTTCAGACATCTTGATTAGCTTATCCCCAACCTGCAAGACCAGAGAACCATTAGAATATGGTATATATAAAAGAATATTAGGAACTCCAGGGAATTCATCACTACCCTGCACTTGTCCAATAAGTGTTAGTACATACCAAAATCCTGAAATACATGAAATAGATGTGAGTAGGACTCCGGGGTGTTGAACCAAGTGACAGGAGGGAATGAAAGACAAGGGATTTCTTGGGACCCAGAGTTTGGATAAGCAAGCTATTACCGTGTCGATGTGACCATAGGGAAATCGTACTCGACTGACGTGGGTTGGCACGTGGTCACGTGACAGGTGACATAAAGGCATTAATGGTGACAAGTGGGCTAACACAGGATAAAATTGAAGTTCAAATGGGACATGGTTTGAATGCCCACTCATGGGAAATTAATCCTGCCATTAAGGTGATGAAACAAAGGAGAGAGAAAGCTGCCATGACTCGAACCAATGAGGTGCCGAGTTTGAACTATGGCGACTCTGTCTCGATGAGCTCAGTATGGTGAGTGAAAACACACAACAAAGTGCAATGAAATCATTAGTTTAGAGGGATACACACAAGATATATACACAAATTCATAGAGGGCCAAAAGCCAAAACACATATACATTAAAATACACAACATTTACAAGCTTTTTATAGATTTACACAATATTTACATTAGGAACACGAGCTATCCTAAAGAAAAATACAATGTATACACCAGTTTACAACTGCACAGAGGGCAGACAACCCTCTAGTAGAGCCAACCCACCAATGTGAGGTAAACCAAAAGAAACACAAAATGTAGAAGGTAAGCTAGCAAAACCAAACAAAGCGAGGAATGAAAACAAAAGGAAACCGCAAGAAAAGGACAACAGGAAACCAGAGGACAAAACAACGACCTACCTAGAAATTTGAAGAATAGTAGGGGAGAGGCACACCAGGAGCACTTCTGCAACAAGTTCTACCCTTGAATGATCATGAACAGACACCATAAAGCAATTGGTAATCAACCACTAACCACAGAACACGTCACAACTTAATCGCAGTTTAATCACCTAAGAATCGCTCTGAATGCTGTAAGTATTTTTAATCGCGGTAACTGTCAAAGTGAGGGGTAATTTCCATTTATAATCTTAGGGTAAAAACAAGTTACACTGTCCTCCGCAAACTTTGGAACAAGCAAACCTCCAGACTCCGTGCTCGGGGATTCCAAGCAACCATATCTTCTCGCAAGGAGAAGACATCGTGGCGGAGAATCCCGGAGTCCAGAATCCGGCTCTGGAAGAACAAACTCTGGGACTAGGTCCAAGAGACACAAGAAGACAAAATAAGAAAGAAAACAAACCTCACGGGAGGAAAATCCCAGAGAGGAAAATGAAGAAAGCAAAAAAAAAAAGGCAAGAGCCAAAGTGAAAAGAGGGGTCCCAAAATTTTGCACACGAAATGTAGGGACG
The DNA here is from genome assembly GCA_018584345.1 of Thuja plicata. Taxonomy (NCBI): domain Eukaryota; kingdom Viridiplantae; phylum Streptophyta; class Pinopsida; order Cupressales; family Cupressaceae; genus Thuja; species Thuja plicata. Next base: position 541,765 of record MU223408.1, on the reverse strand, counting down.
GGCATGCAGGGCATAACAAGATGCACTAGATGATGAAGATTGGATGAAAGCAATGAAAGAAGAGTTTGATTGGATATAAAAGAAAAATACATGGACTTTAGTACCTAGGTCAAAGGATAAAAATGTCATTGGTACTAAATGTATTTTCAGAAACAAGCTGAATGAGAATGGTGAAGTTATCAGAAATAAAGCTAGAATAGTTTGCGAAGGTTATGCACAAGAAGAAGACATAGATTATGGTGAGAATTTTGCACTTGTTGCTATATTGGAAGGAGTTAGAATACTTCTATCTTATGTGTCTTAAAAAGGATTCAAAGTTTATGAAGTGGATGTCAAGTCTGCATTCTAAATGGGATATTGGAAAAAGAAGTTTACAATGAACAACTTGAAGAATTCATTATAGCACAAATAATATCAAGGTATGTAAGTTACATAAATCTCTTTATGGTTTGAAGCAAGCACCCCAAGCATGGTATGAGAGGTTGCATTCTTACCTAATCAAAATAGGATTTCAAAGAACAAGTGATAACAATAATGTTTACTTGAAGTGTGATAGTGACAACAAGGTTTTGATTGCTGAAACTTTTGTTGATGATATTATTTTTGGAGGCAATAACACCTTATGTAAGACATTTTATGATGAAATGAGAAAAGAGTTTGAAATATATATTATTTGAGAGATTAATTTTTTTCTAGGACTACAAATATAAAAATTTGCAGAAGAGATCTACATTACACAAGCTAAGTATATCAAAGAGATCCTCAAAAATTTTGGTATGGAAGATTCCAAGCTTGTTGGAACACCGATGGTCACAGGATGTAAGTTATCTAAAGAATATAAGACACAAGAGATGGATAATACTCTTTATGGATCCATGATTGGTAAATTGTAGTATGTTGTTCACTGCAAACCTGATATAGCACAGGTTGTTGGGATTGATGGCCCAAGATTTTCTTCAAATCTGAAGGAAACACATATGTCTGCAGTCAAGAGAATTTTTAGATATCTGAAAGGATTTGAAGATTTTGGTTTATTGTACAAGAAAGGAGGTAATTTTGATCTACAAGTATACACTGATGTAGATTGGGATAGAAACATTCATGATAGAAAAAGTACTAGTCGAGGCGCATTCTTTCTAGGTGAAAGATTGGTCACTTGGCTAAGAAAGAAGCAAAGTTTCATTTCAAAGTCTACTGTCGAGGCAGAATATTTTGCAGCTTCCATGAATTGTGTGAATATTGTTTGGATCAGATAGCTACTTGAAGGTATGCAAGAGATTATCTCAAATCCTATAACTATTTGTTGTGATAACACAAGTGCTATCAATATATCAAAGAACCTGGTTATGCATTCAAATACCAAGCACATTTCTATCAAGTATCACTACTTTAGAGAACAAGTTCAAGAGAAGAATGTGGTATTGGAATATGTGAATTCAAAGGAACAATTGGATAATATATTTACAAAGCCACTATTGAAGGATACTTTTGAGTATCTCAAAGGTAAATTAGGGGTTCTTCCCCTATGCAATATTCACTAAGTAGCATGAGGCACATTGCATCAATTCTGTAATTTATTAGAATATCTATTATTGAATTGATGTTAGCGTGACACACTTTAGGCAATTCCTAAAGTTGTAAAGAAATTTATTTATATAATGAGTATTTGTACATGTAAGGTATAATCCAATGTTGAAACACGTTTCTAGGAGTATGAGTTTTTGGCATTGTTTTCAAAGAGGGAGAATATCAAATTAATGAATGAATTGATGAAATTTATCCATAAGGAAGATATTGATGAAAGAGGGAGAGAATGACTTGCTACTATTTACTCATGAAGGAGAATCAGAATGTATGCTACAGTATCAGAAGATTTATCCAAGAGGGAGAATAGTGAACAGTTTGAAGATCAGAAACAAAATATCAACTCAGAGGGAGTAATGACAGAGATTGACAGTATTGAAAGTTGTCATCATCAATTTCTATAGTACTACTATATTGTTTCCATCAATGCCAAAGAGGAAGGTTTTTTATTAAATTATGGAGATGATGAAGACCGAGTGATAATGAGTATACACATTTGTAGAAATGGTTAGATCGATTATTATTTTGTTATTGATGTCAAGAAATTGATTAACTAATTTTTATTGAGTTATCATACGAAGGAGAAGTTAAATGGGTGATAAATACAGATCACAAAATGATGAAGTGATGTGTATATAGTTATTTTCTACTATATATTTGATGTTATCAAGTCGGTACACTTGATTGATTAAGTCAGAAATTGGAAAGATTTATGTTATGAATAAAAACAATTACTCTAAAGAACTTGATCAAGTCACTCGGTATAGAGTTGTATTTATCGGTTTTTAGTTACCAAGCACCGAGCACTGAGAAGTGAACAAAGTTGGTTATCAAGTTTCAAAGAAAATTATCGAGCACAAGATATTTATTGTAAATTATGATAAGATCAAATTTAATACAAGGATATGATGATCTGGATTGAGATAAGAATCAAAGGAAGTTTGTTAGAAGATCTAAGAGTGATAAAATTAAATGAGAAGATCAAGTGGTTAAACCTGATTGTGTGAGTTCTGAGAAAATTTCAAGTTACAAGGTAAAACTGAAATGGTTTACCGAGTTAATATTTATGAAGAAGATGATTGAATGAATGAGTGCAAATGATGGAAAACCTAAGAAAGGAGATCAAGAGGAAAACCTATGTCTATATAAATTATGGGGAATTAACAAAGATTATTGATCTATTGAATTAAATCAAGAAGGAGAAGAAGCTGAAGAATAGAGTTACCGAGTAGAACAAATAAGAAGAAAGAGCATAATGTATAGTCTAAAATAGAGAAAAATGGAGTATGTGATGCCAGTATTCATGTGATCATAAAGGACCCGACACAAGCAAAAGGTAGTTTCTATATTTACAAATCAAAGTTTTTTTTGTTTCTTATTAGCATTTGTAATAGAGAAAATTTCTTAATCGAGTGGATTTAACAATCCTATTTGTAAATCCTAGACGTACGTGACCAAAATAGTGTTTAAAGTCCTCTAGTAAGGCCACTCCTAATAGGGTGAAGATCTTAACCAATCTGAGGGAAATCCCTTAACAGGGTCACATTTAGCAAATGTGTTTGTAATCTTTAACTGATAAATTCTTAACTGAGCGTACTTTAGAAAGGTATATTTTTATTGTGGGTCACAATTCCTACAGAGGTTTTTCCCATATTGGGTTTCCTTGTTAAATCTAGTGTTAGTTGAGTTAAATATATTTTTACTAAGTTTGAATGATTGATTTACATGTTATGAGATGTATGGTTGTTTAAGTTGTTAAGTTATTTGGTGAATCGGTTATTATTGTATTCAGTGCTACCAAGTGAATCAATGAGTTGAGTTTTAAGTGTTTAAGTTTGATTTGGTCTGATTCACCCCCCTCTCAGTAGGACCAACAAAAACATGTTATAGATCATATTCAAATGGATTAAGGAGATTAATAGGGGTGTCTAACTTGGGTGGTAAAATATAATAATTTTTGATAACTTTAATAAGATGTAGCCTAGAAGAACAAGACTAATGGGAATATAGTTTGTATTGTAGAGGTTTGCCTACATATACTATCCTAAATTGTAGACATCTATAATTAGATGCTTGATTAGGCCCCATTTTTGTGTTCTCAATATTTCATGTTTGTTATGCTTGATCTAGCTACCCACCACCTACATTTTTGTCTTTCTTCCCTCCTTCCCAAGTTCCAATTTTAATTTTGGCCTCTTTTTGCATGAAGAGGATGGACATCCTCTTCCCTAATACTAAGATTTGAATAAGGGGCTTATCTTGTGAATTTAACAGGATTTCTAAATTTGTGTTAGAATCCTTTGAGTTTTGAGCTCCAAAATATTGTAATATGTATAAATAATTCTATCTATCTTCATTTCTTAGAGCCATGATAAATATTTCTAGAGAATTCTCAATATTTGAAGATAAGCATTCAAGATCATCAATTCATTTGAAGGATTCTTCAAGAATCAAAAGAATCTTTGAAGGGAATCTTCTCCATTGTAGCAAGATTCTTTCCTATGATGGAAAACTAGAGGAGACCTCAATAAAGAAAGAAAATCCTTTGTCCATCTTTATTCATTCATCCATCCATTCTTCAAGGCAAGAGTCAATCAAGCATAATAACATTAAATATTTTGAGGATTATTCATGGATCTGTGCATTTGTGAAAGTCATCCTTGATTATTCTTTACATTCCAAGATTAAAATTCAACATACAGTTGCATTTAAGAAGCATACAAGAATCTTCATAGACATCATCATCTCAATAGTGATTTATGGAGGTATATATATTTACAAGGTAGATCTAATATTTACCTTACATTTACAATTTTTCCTTTCATGCAACTTTATTTCTATTTCAAGGTTGATTTATCGACCAGGGTTTGACCAAGGAAAACTCAACCCAACATTTTCCCCATTTTTCCATGTGCAAGAATAGGTAGTGAACCATTCATTTTGGATTTGGAAAGTATAGGATTGACAGATAGTTTGCAATTGAGCTCAGTAAAAAGTATAGGGAACATGGCACCTTGCTCACCATCTTCCTGGGAATAGGACACATTAGGAAATCTCTTCCTTGCAAATGAGCTTGAAACTAAACTCATAATTCAGTGGTGATATATGGTTATTGTTTTTGGTTCTTGAAGGTGGTTGTCTATTTTTTGTCAATCTATGTAATCTGAAACTTGTCATTTTTGTATATTTTACCTTTTGTCTTGCATTGGTCAATCACATCCCCCTAATCACTAATCAATCTCACATTTTTGAAAAATACAAAGGATCATTGCAATCACTTAAACCTCAAGTCCTACTCAGGCCTAGTGGGTCATCTTCCCTCTGTTTGTGCAATAAAAAAGAATTAGTTAGGTTTTGCACAAGGGAACCACTCTAGACCCCCTTGTTTTCCTAACCACCCATTATTTTTTTGGTAATGCCATAGGTATCCCCGTGACCCAGCCGAGTGCCCAACCCTCCTTACCTTGGTCTTACTTGCTACCAAGTTGGGGTTTAGGAGGGGGAAATATGGGGTGAGACTAATCCTCTGGGGATGTACCAAGCCGATCGAAAGCTAGGTTCATGAGGTGATTCTGGGCAGGGAGTAAAAATTGAGACCACTAGGGAGAAAACCCAAGGCCCAAGCCAACTCTGCTACTCGTGTGGGGTCTAACCACCCTTTTTTTTCTACATTTTGGTGAACCCAACTTACAACATTTCCATTTTTATTGTGGTGTTAGATCTCCTTTATATGCATTATTATATGTTTGTATCTAGGTTCACCTTCATTGTACACTATCATACTTCTTTTGGTATGAAAATGAATTTCCAAAACTACTAAATAGATTCTTGTTTGTGCTTCATTTATTCCTTGGGTACTTGGAATGAATTATATATATATATATATATATATATATATCCTTAGGCTATCAAGATTACTCAACATTAACATGTCAATAAAACTCCTAGGAGGGAATGTGATTGGTTTTTGTATTATATTTAATATTCTTGTTGAGTATTACAATTAGTTTGTGTTTTAGAGTGTAAAATTTTCTTTGAATATGGTTTTTCTTAAAAATACATTATTATGTTATAATAAATTCTTTTATGTTAATTTTTTTAAACTATAAAGGAATTTATTTTATATAATTATCTAACTATGAATTCATTTAGGAATTATTTCAAAACATCTACTTCCTTACATTTTGGTAAAAAATTTTAATACTTGTGTATTTGGTGTTAGTGACAAGATATTTTTAGACTAATCTTGGTTTGAGTGGTATCATGCATGGAAACAAAACGTATTGTAGGAAATATGAAAATCATTCCAACACTACGACTGGAGAGATTTGATGAGACAAGGATTGTGTTGTAGTAAAGAGGCAATTTGAAACAAAAAAACCCGAAGTCAAGGACTTGAGAATATCTTATCTTTTCCGGCTTCTCTAGGATAAGTCCAAATAAAATAATGGTAGATGTTCCAAGTTTGAGTGCATATGGTTAGGCCCCTATCAAATATTAGACATATTGGGAGAAAATATATTTAGGACATGATTTCAATGGAGATCTCATCTCATTTTCAGTCAAAGGAATAATATTTGAAATATTACTTTGGATCTTGAGGGTTTTGATAGCTCCTCAATTATACTATAATTAATTTAGGTTCTTTCCATGTCATGTGGGTTTCTTTTTCATTCATTATTTGTGGCTTTTTTGTTCCCCTTCTCTTTCATTTACACTCATATTTGTTTTGTCTGCATTTTCTTTGTCATATCATACTCATTTTGTGTGAATTTTCACTCTAAATCCCCTTTGAGGTAAAATGCCCCTATACTAACTAGTAGGTATGTTGGTTTTGTTTGCTTACTAAGAATTCCTACTAGTTTGAGTTCTTATTCCTTTTGTTGATATCAAGATTTCCTAATTTTTCATTCTTGTATGACGTTTGTGTTGGTATCAATACCTAATGCCTTTCCTTTTCCTCCCTTATGACCTCATTATCGTCAAGTGTCAAAGTTTGCTCATTTGTTATGACTTAGGTTGAATCACTGACTCATGACCCTCGATGACGTTGGCATCTTTCCAATTCACCTACCACCCTACATTATAATTACACTACTAACATGTGATAATAGTATTTTATTACAACATTATGAAATGTTTTATGGTTGTTTGAGTATCATTTTCTCATCATTCTTTCAAATTTCTCTAAAGATCCCTAGAATTTGTGTGCTTATTCATGGTGGTCATTTTGGTGCTTATTTTTCTCATTTTTTTATGCACTTATTGGTGTCATGTTCATTCATGCATTAGCATCTACATTGGTACATTCATGTGTTTTCCATGGTCATTTGTTGTAATGGTGCTTTCAATTATTTTACCCTTGTTCATATCGTTCATGTGTCATCTCTCCCTATATGCTTTGATTTCAAGTATGTCTAAGATTTCCAGTGTAGTTTCTATCATTTTGGATTTCTTTTGTGTTTATCATCGTTTCCTTTCCCTTTTTTATTAATTTTTGGATTCAATTTTTCTTTTATTCTTCATGTTTTTTTTGTCTATTATTTTCCTTATTTTCATTCAAATAAGTCCTTGTTGAATCCTATTTTCCTCTCAATGTTCAAATTAATTTTTTTGATTAAGAAGTCACAACACCTCATTTGTTTTCATGTCTCAACCCTATTAAATAGTGAACCGAAAGGCAATATTTAGAAAAATCCAAAACACAACAAGCCTAAAGGAAAAATAAAGCAAGACTACTCATAGGAACACCAAAATGCATACATAAATAGTAAATGAATAAAAAAAAACATAATTAGGGAAGATATTCGGGGATGGAGATATACCCCCAATCTTCCAATAGGAAATTAAAAATTACATCTTTATGATTATTTCTCTTCTTCACATTTTTCTTTCCAAAACTAGTTGTAGCTAGAGCATTTTGTAATGCCCCGCCAACGAACCCTTGGAACCAAAGAGTAAAACATGCACGTATTTTTTTTTGATAAGTAAACATAACATAAACATGATGTAAATAATTGTATCACAAAAAAAAAACCACATCTCTAGATAACTTCACAAACAACACATGTTCATGTATGAACGAAAGTCTTTACAATCACTTCCAAAGGTTCCCAAGCACTAACACATATGCATGAACATAATAGGCACGTTCAGGAAACCATAAGAGAGTTTGGTTCAAATACACAAAACCCATGGGTCAAGACCAAATTATCATCGATGGTCACTCACCGAGGACTCATCGTCATACAAAGCAGTAAGCTAACAACTAGTAAGGAGAGGAAAAAACATCACTAGTGAAAGTGAATCCGATCTATTTTGATAGAAATGGCCCCTACTCAAAAAAGGGTATCTAGAACACTAATTAGGTTTATCAAAGAGTGTACAAATATTACCTCTATCCTAGATATGACACTTCTCAAAGAAACAAAGAAAGATTTACCAAAAATGAAACTTCTCCCAGAAATGGATAAATATTTACCAAAAATGAAAATTCTCCCAAAACCAAAATAAAATTGATTGGAAATGAAACTTCCTCCCTAGAAATGAAATAAAAATGACTATAAATGAAACTCTATCTGTAGAAATGAAACAAAAATGAATGGAAACAAAACTCTACTTGAAGTGGATAGAAAGACCTTCCAAAGGCCATACCTTTTGCATCCAGTGTCCGATTGACTCTGTTCAAAATGCGTTGGAAATATATTAATGAGATCTATGATAAAATGGACCTAAAATCAACCTATGAAATCATAAATGTATTCACCATCCAAAATAATCAAGCAAGTTCCAAAAGAAGATAGTTGTTGATGCCCAAAATATGCAATGGGTAGGATTACTCAACCTAATGACTAGATGGGCTTGTCGACATCAATGTACGACATGAAATAAAAGATAGCTTGACACTAGGATTACCAGATACATGAAAATAGAGACATTAATCACTCGATTGAAAATAAATAACATAATTATAACGACTCTAAGAATTAATTGCGCACATGAGAATATAAATACCAAGAACATATATAAATGAATCTAATCTAAGTACAATATCAGGAAGAGTATAATGTAACTACATCCCAAGCTAAGTGAAGCATATCCTAGAGCATGGTCAACTCGATCTACATAAGGACACAATAAGATTCTTCATTCAATCATCTAGACAAGGATGATAAACCAAGGTTGTCCACTCGTCTACACAAGGACATAAACAATACATCATCATCCTAGTCTACACCAATAATGGAAAAAAACATAAGCATCCACAAGCAAGGAATAAATAAAAATAATCACAAGTCAAATCCATAAGAAATAAGATAAACTTAATTGGCATCAAGCCAAGAGTATAGGTCACTCAGACCTTGACATAGGAGCATAGTTCAACTACATGCCTAGATACGGTCTCAACACTTGACATCCACTCACCACATGCAAGCTCAACCTCAAGTATGGAGTATGAAAATCATAAGGAAAAAGAAACAACAATAAATGTAACAATGGGAGGATGACTCAACTCCCATATCTCTCATGGCAAGAAACCGAACAAAACAATAAAAGGGAAAGAAATAAATAGCTCAATTGAACACTATGTCTAGAGCATGAATTCCCATGGAATCCATCAAGCATCTCGTTAGAATACAAGGAAGGCTCAACAAGCCAATAAGAAAAAGTTGGAGGATAAGACACTCCAAAACACTCTAGGCACCCAAAACTGAGTGAAATTAACAAAATCCCAAAAGCCCAAACTATTTGATTGGCCACTATGCCAAGATTTTGGAACATGCGGGAGACTCACAAGATTTAGAGTGGCCAAATACATAATTTTTGGCAAAATCTGGCAAGAGTGAAAATCAAAAAATTTAATTGAAGTGGGCATATTTGGATTATGACACAAGATTTTAATGTCCCATAACCATTTTGTCTTCACAATCAAGAATAAAACATGGATTACTACCAAGAAAACCCACTCTTTCATTCCCAACAATCTCTGGGTGAAATCTGGATGACACGCAAAATGAGAAAAAAAATACCCAAAGTTTAACCTTATGGAAATTGACAAAATTAAAAGCCATTTCCCTTATTGCACCCAAAATTCCAAAAATGCAATAAAATTCAATTTTTAGGAACATATGCAAAATATGGAAGCATAACAACTCAAAAACCTCAAAATGCAAGTGGAAGAATATAAACACGCTCACATACACCCAACCCTGTGGGGAAATGAAGCAAGAATGTGGGGGAATGTTAATTCTCATCCCACTCAACTAAAGCAATAGGTTTTACAGAAAACAACAAAGTAAAACTAAAGATCCAAAGAGCCCTACCTATCACAAATGGTAAAAACCAAGAAGTGGAAGAAGCTAATGAAGACACCACACAAATGTAAACGACTCCACAGGAAGATGCACATTTGTGACAATAATCTAATGATATACTCCATGCTCAAATATGACAACACAATCAAGAGAAACAAGAGAAAACATAATTTTCTCAAAATCACAATTTCATGAAAACACAATAAGGGAAGTGAGTGTAAAACTCACTTTTACAACCTTATAAGCACTTTTTCAAAGGTGGCTTATAAAATAGATTATTTAATAATTAAATAATCAAACTAGCCCTTCCCAAATTTAAATAAACCGATCCTAGAAGTTTGGAATCTGACTACGAAAAAATTAGAATAAATAATAAAATTCCCAAATGCATCAAATCAACATTTAAATCAACTCCTTCCGCAACAACCGTTGGAACTCTAATGCACAAACACACCATTGGTATTTTAAAAAATTTATCATGAAGTCTGTATTTACCAACATGTACTAGAGGGAATAATATAATAATCATGGGTACATCATTCATACATGAATGATATTGGCTCGGTATGAAAGGCCAAAGCTACTATCTCCTGGTGCCACTGCCAGAGACATAGACACACACTCAAATCCTACAATTCAGGATGAATTTTCTTGGTACCTATTCACTTAAACATGCAAACATCAAGTGTAGTCACCCACAATATATAAATAGTCAAAGAACATATAACATCAATAAAAATGCCTTAATTAATTATAGTGAAGGAGAGTGGGACATCGTTTAGATCTCGCGAGCAGGTGACTATGACTCTATCTCACTTTGTACCAACACCAGGTAAAAATGCATAGCAGTGGTGTGGTGAGGTAGTACACATCATGTAATTGAATTAACATTGCATTTAAATTAAAATCATTTAAATAAAATATTTTACGACTATTTTGAGCATAATTCACTGAAAGTAAATAACTGATATATCCACAGCATAAAAGGCACCATAATTAGATATCCACGATAACCATCCTAACATATTATCTTAAAGCATCATCATCATGTAGATATGATCAAGACACTAACAATAGCATAATCTAACAAAATAAATCATCAATGCTACAATAATCGAAATAAAGTGCAGTATTTAAATACATCATACATTGAAACCACTAGATAATATCTCAAGGGTACTCATGAAAATAACATCATGATATAATCAATTTCTAGGTAACCATTGGAACATACCTTAGTGAAACCATCAAATCACATCAAAAGCCAAACAAGGAAGATACCAATCATAACTACAACAACAATCTTAGAATGGACACAAGAATCAACTGTATTGGGTGCATCTCATAATACCAGTATAAAACCATAACATAGGAATAATCAGTACATCACAAGATTATCTCAACCAATCACGTAGGAGAAATAATAAGCTTCTCAAATCGAAAGCAAGGAATCTTGGATCGGGAAAACAACCAACCACAACACAATGGTTCTCACAACTAGGTATAAAGCATAAACAACTTGTCGATGCAATGACATACTCAGATCACCCTGAAGGTACAAGGCTCACACGGGTCCAACATGATCACACAATAAAAGCACGAAAGTGAAATCCACATCCATCAGGATGTCATACACATCCATCAGGATGTCATATAGAAAGAAAATGAGAGAGGTAGTACATCTTCCTCCCCAACGACTAGGCTTACTCTTGGAAGCCTACAAGTCTGTTGCCAAATTTTAGTCTAAGGGTCTTTAGGTCCTAGGGGGTAAAATTGTTCTTTGGTGACCTACTTCTCATTCATCTTGAAACCTTCCCCTAATATGCTTATTAGATAAATTATTTGCCTTGCCTATTTGAGCCTAGCAGGTTTTCAATCTTTCTGCTTCATTCGGTGTTTAGGTGATTTAGGTATGTCAGGAAAGGGGTGTCATTGTGTCTTCCGAATAAGAAGTAGTCACCCTCAGATCTGTAATACTCAAATTTTTTTTTGAAAGATAAACATGTGTTTTATATAAGTAATTGATAAAGCTTTTGATTCATAAAAAAGAGTTTTTCAACTCTCAAAAATATCAAGTTGCGGAGTAGTGGCGGTGATCATGTAGTGTCCAGAAAATTTGGTCTCAAAGGTGCAACCCTGACATGAGTGAAAAGATAAAATAAGAAGTTAAGTGCTCCCGACGGAAAAGAAGTTGTTTAGGTGTGCAAAGGATAAAAGGTAAAGCCGTCGGGATACTTTTTCAAAATAAAGGAAACGGGCTTACAGGAAAAGTATTCTCTTATATTATTTTTCCGCACAAGGTAAAACGGTCTAATCATCATTCATTTCAACATCAGAAGGAAAGTATGTTCTTTTTCCACAAGACTAAAGGTTTGTTTCAACAAGCGGCAAATGAACATAAAGTTAAGTGTAGGTATGAGGATTTTGAGGCCGTTATTTTCTCTGAAATGGGAATTTCAAATAGCCATTGATTATCAAAAATTAAATGCTAATCCCACCATTATGTCTGTTAGGTCACCTTAATGTCATTTGTGTGGTGCCAATGTTCAGATCTTAGTGGATATTTCTTTAGCAGTAGCTATCGTTTGTTGCTCACCATTTTTGATTAACAGGCCATTTGTCTTCACTCATGTTCTCAGTTTTATAGTAAATAGATATTAAAGCTTCTAGTTACAACATATTAATTGGCATTGAAAGTGAATTGAAAGAAGTTTCTGACACATCTCTAAGATTATTTGATCTCAGAGATTTGCACAGAAGATTGAATTCTCATCCAGTTCACCCTATTACACAGAAGCTTAAGGACAGTGGTCTGGTAGAAGCTGCAAGGTTTCCAATGGCAATTCAAGCTCCTGAGCTTGTTAGAGAATGTATAGAGAAATATGATCCAGTGATAAAGCAAATCTTGTTCCCAGATCAGTATATTTTTCTAACGATTGATAAAGCCCTAATCCAATCTACTTTCAGCATTCCGGTGAAAGAAGTGTATTGCGATATTGACTTCGGTTCATCTACGTCTATGTTCAATGAAAAGAAGACTCTAAGGAGGGAAGACATGCAGAAGACCTGGTTCTAGACCCCTCGATCAAAGAAAAGTAAGATGTTGAAGACTCTCTTTGAAACAACCCTAAAGAGGGAAATTGTTGATATTCTGGCCCTGTTGACCAAATTGGATGAAAAACCCAAGATATTGGATCTCGTTGAACATAATTTTTTTCTTGTTCAAGCTGTCTATGTAGAAAATATGTTCACTAATTGGGTAGAAATACTATGTGATAAGCTAGCATCCTGGATGAGTTCTTGTCAAGGATTCAAATAGTTCTACATGTCTTCTTACTTGATCTATGCTCTGGCAACTCAACACCTATGGCCCGACTTACCAACAATCCAGAACTTTGACAAAAACACCAAAATATATGAGTTCTACCTGAATCTGCAATTGCATTGGAGCTTTGAGGAATATACTGCTATGAATGATGCATTCATAATGAGAATCTATTGGGAACTTCAAGGTTGCCCAGAAAGAAGATTCTCAATAGAGGCCATCTCAACAATCAGTTAGTATGGATGCTCTTTCATCCAATTCTCGAGTTTCTCTTATCTTCGGATAGAAGCCTTCTCTATATTTCCTAAGAGATTTCCCTGGTACCCTAAAAATGAGGTGGTCTTGGTGGAGCTTTGCCAAAAGATATTGGAAGTGAACACTCTGTGTTCAACTATGAAGAAGATCACTGAAATTTCCTTCCCCGTGGTGGTTGGTCCATATTCATGTACATCCAGATTTGATGCTCAGAATTTAGTAAAGAGTTTTGAGGATAAGATCAAGCTACTTGATTATGAGGTTCTTAGGCCTCAATATGATCCTATGGGTTTTGTTAGAGATCACCTGAATCTCAGACATGCCTATAGACATGTCCCAGATATTGAAGATTTCTGGGATGAGTGTTTTATTGAGTATCAAACACGGGGAAAATTGTGGTCCCGTTTAACTTTGGATGAAATTGAAATGTATAATAATGGTGTTGATGAATCTGATCTTGCAGATGATGGCCTCTTCATGCATCTCTCATCCTACAACCAGATCAAGGTGTTGCCCATTTCTTCCTCTCCACCAACTGGTCCAGTGATTGATTCATTGGAGCTTCTCATGAGAGGCATTATCAAGAGAACTGACAAGTGGGTAGAATGGACCAGAGCGCGACAAAAAAGAACTTTTGGCATAGGTTCATCTAGAGGAATGACTTCAAGAGATGAGAAATCATCTTCAATAGTTACTTCTTCTGTAGCACCATCAGTTTTAGTAGGTGTAGCACAATCCATTAGGCAAGGAGGCGACCATCCCCCATAAAAGAATATTCCCATCACTCTGACCTGCGAAGATGGTTCGCTCCCAAACATTGGAAATGAAGAGGAGAAGGAAGAAGATAAGGAAAAGGAAAAGAAGAAAGAACAAGAGGTGCTTGTAACCAAGCCTCCCTCACCAAGTCCAATTATCACCTTGGATGACACAAATCCCATGGATGGTTAGGATTCCTCTCAATCGGTAAATACTCTGACCCTTTTGGTGACTAAGGTTGCCTCCTTCCATGTTCCACCACAAGACAAGAAGACTCCTGTAATTGCTCGGAAGCTGTTTGATCATACGGTTCTTTAGTCTGCAATTAAGGTGCTATCCACACACTCATGGTTGGAGGAAACCATTGAGAAGAAGAAGAAATGACATGAGGAGGCCATTTCTTCAAAGGACCTAATCCTTAAGGAAACCTCATCTCAACCATCGACAAAGAAGGCAAAGAAACAAAAGTTTGTGGTGGCACTTTACCATGATTCCAGAATCAGGTACATGCTAATGGAAATAGTAGAGCCACAGAAAGAAGGAAAGTTTCATGAACTTTCAGCTCAAGATTTCTAGATTAAAACTGTGGACCTAGGGGTGCCAGTGCATGACTCAATGTTGAATATTTGGAAAACCACAAATGAGCGATTGAGGACAGGTTAGAAGAACTCTAAGCAAACAAGGAAGTCCTCAAGTCTGAAAATAAGGAGCTAGTTGAGTATATTAAATCTTCTCTTGGCACTTCTTCATCTGCTCAGTTTGACCCTAATGCAAAGGAGAATAAGAACTTGGTACTGAAGTTGCAGCAAGAGAGACAGTTTGGGAAAATTGGCAAAGCATGGATAAAGGTGATGAAGGTTCAAGGCCCCATTGTCATTGAGAATTTGGGGAATCTTCTACTTGATGCAGACAAATTGAAGGATACAACATCAAAACACAAGGAGACCATCTATAATGCATCCACTCGATTGACAGAGTAGTTAGCCACCTTGTAGGAGGTGATTGATATGAAGACTAGTGTTGCAATCTCCAATGGTATCCTCAAGACCAGATAGGAGCCACTAGATGCAGTCTTTGGAGTTCATGGTTGAGAGCTCAAACAGATCAGAAAATGAACTCAAGACTATGGTTAAGTTAGTACAAAAGGAGATGGATAAACTATTTGAGTTTTTTAAAGTGTTGCACACGGAATCTCAAGTTTTTGGAAATGACAAGTTGGTGAATACATAGTGAATGAAAGATAATTTTCTTACTTTTAATGATGAGATTGTGTATTCGGATACCTTCCAAGTGTCAAGAATTAGTGAGCTCTATGTGATAGATGCTGTGATAAAAAAGGAATCAGAGAAAATCCAATCCTGAATTACGAGATTGGATGAACTGACAAAGATGCATGATTTTTGGATGATCCGAGTTGACAATATAATAATTCTGAATGCTCAGGATTTGGGCAAGGTAACAGATGCAATGAATGATTACAGAGGAAAATTTGTTACACAAAAGATGACATAAAATCTGTTGACCTGTGTCATCTTCCCAACTTTTGTATATTGTAGCCATTTTTGGCATTTTGTCAGCTTTGTCAGTTTTTGTAACCAATTAGGTTTATTATTAGAATGTTTCTCTTGGAATATTGTAAAGAGGAAATCATAATTGAAATGGGTCATTTTGGAGAAGACTTATATATGTAAATTTCTGTAAAGTAAATAAGATCGACAAAAATTACTTTGGGAAAACCCCTGTAGCTAGGACTACTATGTGCGACTATGAGTTTGAAGTGATTTTTGTTGTTCATCTTAGTTAGTTGTGTGATGTTTTGAATGAAGATGCTAATACTTGAAATTGAATGAATAGTAATGAACCGGGTTTTGCTATTTTCATTCAGTGGATTGTGCATTTACTATCTTCAGCATAAGCACTCTATTTTTTTCATTTCATTGCACATCCTAGTTCAATAGATTAGGTCTTGCATACAGATTTGGAAAGAAGGTTAATAGAGAGTGAGATCAAGATAATTTGGGTATTGTTGAAGTTTCACAATCTTAGCAATCCAGGAATTGCATTGTTACACCTTCTTTCTTCATCTCCGTTGGTAGATGGTAGTTTGCATTCATCCCACACTGCATAATAGTTTGCATTTCAGATTGCATGTCATTGAGTAAGTCCCCATTCATTTCTTGAGTTGTTTTTGGCTTTGAGAAACTTGGTTGAACCTCTTCTGCTCTCTGATTAAGAGCATACCCCTAAAAACTGAAAGACAAAATTCATTGCATAACTTTCACATAAGGGATACTGTACCTTTTGATTTAGGGGTCATTGATATATTCCTACCATTGACCTAGTCTATGGTTACTTTTTGTTCTATGAAATCCAGCATTGGGTATTTTCAAGAGTCATTATATAAATCAAACCTTAAGTAGACAAACTGTAAACCAACAGTTTTTGGCGACTCTGCTGGGGAGAACTCCTAATTTTCCTAAGTTTGCTTAGTAAGTCTGTCTGTGGCTTTACTAAGTGACTTAGAACTTATCTATTTGGCATTCCTAATGCTACATTATGCATATCACTCTTAAGGAGTAATGGTGCTGCCTCATGAAGGACAATTCCCACTAGAGCAACATAATATTTGCATCCAGGATGAGCAAGAAGACATTATAAATGAGTTGAATATCCTTGTCTGGAAAAGCCAAAAATCCTTTGACCAATACAGAAGAATTAGCTTTGAGCTAGAAAGAGAAGAGGCCAATGTTGAATATTGGGAGGGAGTGTTATAGGAAAGAAGATTCAGAGCTGTGCAACTGCAGTAAACAAGTTCGGTAGCTCTGGATCCTAAGTATACCCAAAGTGTCCAGAGAGAGGGACATAAAGATCCTGTGTTTGAAGAATTGCAGAAGGCCAAGTTCCCTTTGTTAGAAGACCCTCTCAGAAGAGGAAGAACCAATGTCTGGGATCCTATCTTTCTTGGTATCCATGGTGCTCTCTTGCCACCACCATGCCCCATTTCCCAGATTCGTAGCCATTCTTCTATACCTCCTGTCGTTTGCAATACTACCCCATTATTGTGTAACACCCTTACTCTTCATGGAGTAGTTGCTCCTACCAATATAAATTTTCAGGCTATGCGAGTAACCCTCCCTGTTTCAATGGCCGTCCCTTGGGGTAATGCCATTGAGCCTCTTCAGCTAGGAGCTAATAACAACTTACCTCAAGCTTCCTGAAAGAACTTTCCCAAGTTCAATGGAGATGGGAAAGTATCCGCTGATGAGCATATCGCAACCTTCTTTGCCACATGCAACATTTTAAATCCTCAGCATGAAGACGTGGCAGTAAGAATCTTTGTAGAGACTTTAATAGAAAATGCTGCTGACTGGTTTCAACATCTCCCTACGGGATGCATAACTAGTTGGAATGATATGAAGAACCACTTTGAAGCTCGCTATAAAAGTACAAAAGATGAGCATACACTTCTAACTCAGCTCACTTAGATAAAGAAAGAACCTAGTGTTCCTATGAGGGATTTTATTGCAAGGTTTAACAACATGGCTAATAGGATCCCCGCTACTAGTAGGCCTACAGCTGACAACCAAAAGATGTTCTTTATCAGTTCCATGCCTCCTAACAAAATTAGATGAGCACACGTGGCTAATCTTCAAGCTTCTTAGACTCTGGAAATTGAGTTAGAGGATGACCTCATAGCTGCCAGGAAATGGAAGCAAGAAGTGCAGAGTGGTACCTTCACAAGCTCTACTTCCGGTGTAACCAGAAATACTGAGGCAATGCTTCAGAAATTGTCTAATGAGATGATTTCCCTTAAGTGACAATTGGGAAAGTCTACCCCATCCTTCCAGTAGCCTTACCAGGATATTCCCAGAAAATAACATGAAGGTAAACAGTTGCAGTTGCCACCAACTCAGCAAAATCTCGCCACTGAGGCAGCTAAAAAGCATAATATGTGTATTTTTCATCTAAGAGATGACCATGATGGTAATAGTTGTCTAGAGATGAATAGATACAGACAGCTAGCTTCAAGAAATGAGCTGACTATTGAATATCTTGAAAGTGAAGAAGATTCTTCTCCCCATGGTGACTCTAGTAATTTCTTTTTGGAGTATGAATTTGATTTTGAAGTCAGAGGTGATTGCTTTTCCACCATGGATGGAATTCAAATGGAAGTGGCAACAAGAAGTCAGAGAGACAAAAATCTAGGAAACTCTTTTCCTCCCTGAAACATTGCACCTAGTCCTTCAGCTGGTGCACCCAAAGCTTCTACTTCTTCATCCTGGAAGAAGGATCACTCGAAGTCCAAAAAAAATGGTAAGTCTTTGTCTTCCTTTGATATAATTCAATACTACAAGGATGCTAGAATCCAAGTTTCTCCCTTAGAATATTTAAAAAATCATCCTACTAAACTTCAAAATCTTGTAGATTACTGTAAAAGTGATGCTTATTCCAGAATGTAGCCTAATATAAATTCTACTGTTAGTGATGAACCTCCTAGTAGTGGCCCTTTCAATGATGAAGAACCCATCCTTCCCTTTCTCTTTCAAGAAGAAGATTCTTCAATCTTAGCCACTGCTCCTGGCCAGAAGCCTGACCCATTCTATGTCTCTCTATTTGTTAATGGTCATAAACTAAGCAACTGTATTATTGACTCCGGAGCCTCCGATAATGTCATGCCCACCTCCATTGCTAAAGCCCTTGGTTTGACCCTTACCAAAACCTTTGGCTGCTATTATTCAATGGATTCTACACAGGTTCCACTCCTAGGTCAGGTAAAGGATGCACAAGTTGCATTGGCCGCACACCCTGCAAAGAGGATGAAGCTAACCATCTTGGTAGCTGATATTTTGTCCAACTACGGTACGCTTCTAAGTAGAAGCTTTTGCAGAGACATAGGTGGAGAAATCAAGATGGACTGGTCCCATGCTATAATCCTAGTTGGTACTAAGAACATAAAGCTGGAACCCGAGGAAAAGGCCAAATTCACAGTAATGAAGTCTGATGACCCTAAGGCACAAATCCTCTACCATCAAGATGAAATTTGGAAATTATATGTTGTTTTCAGATTTCAATCATCAAGATGAAATGCTGGAAATTACTAACAGTTAGGATATTTGGACCTTGGAGTTTGATGGCAGTTGTGCTACTGCAGGATCAAGGGCTAGCGTAGTTCTTATTCCCCTGGAAGGAGACATGATGCAACTTTCTTATAAATTATAGTTTAAGAATACTAATAACACGATGGAATATGAAGCTCTGTTGCTAGGCATTGCTGCTGTGAAGAAAAGAGGGGTGAAGATCCTTAAAGCACTCAGTGATGTAGAGTTGATAGTGAGGCAAGTTCGAGTGTAGTACGTAGTAAAAAATGTGAGATTGCGGAGTTATAGGAACAAAGTCTGGGATGAGATAGAGGACTTTGATGCCTTTTCAATCCAGGCTGTTCCAAGAGAGTAGAACACTAGAGCTGATTTGTTGGCCGCCTCAGCTTCACTTCTCCTCCTTCATCTGGAAATAGGAGATAAGCAATACAAAGTTGAAGTTTTCTTCAGGCCAAATGTCCCAGATAATGTGGAAATTTGGCAAGTCTTCATCAGTGACAAGCAGATACAAGATTTCATGGAAGGATCAGATCAGTTCAATGATCAATATTTTGAAGGAAGTTCTAGTACCTACAAGGATCTCTCTCCAGATAGGAAGAAGGAATTGGAGCTTGGAGAAGAATAGTTAAAAGGTCACAAAATTCCTCGACACCTAATCTCTCTTGAAAAACTTTTTGATAGACATGGTGCATATATTAGAAAAGAAAGAGATAGGAAAGGTGGTACCTCAGGGGATTTTGAGGGAATTAACATAGGCACTAAAAATAAACCTAAGATGATAAATATTGGCAGTTGTTGCACAAAAAAATGAAAGAGAAAAGGCTAAACACCTACTCTTCTAGTATAAGGATGTGTTTTCTTGGGGCTATGAAGACCTCAAAACTTTCTGGAATGGATACTTCAAGCACACGATCCCTCTCAAGCCTGAAGTTGTCCCTTTCCAGCAGAAGCAACGAAACTACAATCCTAAGGTTTCAGATGCCATTTTTAGGGAAGTTCATAAGATGTTGGAGGAAAAATTATCTACCCCATACATCACTCTACATGGATAGCCAACATTGTGCCCGTCTGGAAGAAGAACAGAGAAATCAGAATTTGTGTATATTTTTTGAAATTTAAACCAGGCTTCTCTGAAGGATAATTACACCTTACCCAACATGGATCACATACTATAAACAGTTTCTAGATCTAAAATGATGTCGATGTTGGATGGCTTCTTGGGATTCAACCAGATTGAGGTGGACCTAGAAGATAAGTATAAGACAACGTTCACCACTCCTTGGGGAACGTTTGCTTATAATAGAATGCCCTTCGGGCTTATCAATGTTGGAGCTACCTTCCAGAGGGAAATGATCTCTTCATTTGCAGACCTCTGGGATAGAATAATAGTTATATACTTGGATGATTTAACAGTCATCTCTAAGAAGAGAGAAGATCATTTGAAAGATCTTGAGAAGGTGCTAAAGAGATGCAGAGAGCATGACATCTCTCTTAATACCAAGAAGTCTATTTTCTGTGTCACCAAAGGTGGACTGATAGGTCATATTGTTTCCCACGAAGGAATCCAAATTGATCCTGAGCACGTGAAAGCCATCTAGCAATTGAACCTGCCGGGAAGCAAATCTGGAACAAGATCGTTCTTTGGGCAAATAAATTTTCTCAGGCGGTTTGTTCCTGACTTTTCCAAGATTACAAAATGCATAATTAATATGATGAAGGGTAGTCAAAGTTTCAAGTGGAATGACTCTGGGAAGAAGGCCTTTGATTTAATCAAGCACACTATAGCCAGAGCACCTATGTTGGTGCATCCAGATTATACCAAGGAATTCATATTGTACTGTTACGCATTAGGCCATACATTGTCTGCTATTCTGATGAAAGAGAACAATGAAGGAATTCAGGTGCCTATTGCATTCATGAGCACTCTGCTCAAGGATCATGAACTAAGATATTCTCAAATGGAGAAGCATACATATGCGGTGGTAAGGGCACTGAAATTTTTTAGATTCTATGTATTACATTCTCATTCTGTTATTTATATTCCTAATTCTGTTGTTAAGAGCATTCTGACACAACAAGAAATAGGATGTAATACTAGAGGTGCATGGATAGCAAAGGTACAAGAGTATGATATTGAACTTAAGCCAACAAAGCTGGTCAAAGGAAATGGCTTGTGTAAAATAATGGCAGAAAATCAAGAAATAGCTCAAGAGGAGGATTCTCCGAAGGTGTTAATGGTTAGTCTTCTTGATCCCTAGTTTTCAAACATCACCTATTTCCTTAGCTATGGAGATTTCCTGGAAGGATTGACATACAAATAGAGAAGAGATTTGAAGACTAAAGTAGCCAAATATGTCATTTATGATGACCAATTATATATAAGGGCAATAGATGGAACTTTCTTAAGGTGTGTGGACAGATCACAACAAGAGAGATTGCTCCAGGCGTTCATAATGAGGCGTGTGGTGGACACTTCTCATCCACAATCACTGCATATAAAATCTTGAGGCAGTGTTACTACTGGCCTGACATGTTTGAAGATTCCTACAATTGGGTGGCCAAGTGTGATAAATGCCGTATGTTTTCCAGTAAGCCTTAGTTGGCTGCTCTTCCATTAAAGTCGGTTGTAGTTGAGGGTCCCTTTCAGAAATGGGGGCTTGATTTCATTGGTCTGATAAATCTTCCCTCTTCTGCAGGTCACCTATATGTCATAACTACCACGGATTACTTTACCAAGTGGGTTGAGGCTAAGCCTACCAAGAAAACTACATCTGAGGTGGTCTGTGAATTTATCAAAGATAATAGCTTGGTAAGGTTTGGAGTGCCATTGAAGCTAGTGATGGAAATTGCCACATATTTCTCTTTATCGGAGATTATAGAGTTTTGATACAACAAAAATATTCATCTTAGTCACTCATCTGATTATTTCCCTCAGGGAAATGGTTAGGCTGAGTTAAGCAACAAGAACCTGATTAACATAATGAACAAACTAGTTTTAGAGAGTCAAAAGGATTGGCACAAGAAATTTCATGAAGCTCTATGGGAAGATAGGATAACACCTAAATGAGCTATCGGGATATCCCCTTTTGAGCTGGTTTACAGAATTGAACCTAGTCTCCCACTTCCGTTAGAGTTATCCATTTTCAGGCTGTAGCAGGTAATTGAAGATCCAATTTTCCAGAATGGTATGGAGAAAGGAATCATGTATCTGACCAAGTTTGAGGAAGAACGGGAAAATATTGTTGACCACATCACTGATCATTAGAGGAGAGTGAAAAAATTCTTTGATAAGAAGGCCAGACCAAGAAATTTTATGCAAGGTGACTTGGTCCTACTATGGGATAAAAGACGCGAGTCCAAAGGAAAGCATCATAAGTTTGACTCACTTTGGAAAGGACCATTCAAGATTATACAGGTGAGCCAGAATAATTCCTTTATTCTAGCATATCCTTCTGGAGAGATTCTACCATTCTCCTCCAATGGCCAGGATCTAAAGCTCTACCAAATACTCAAGTGAAAGAAGGTAATCCCTGCAGGTTGGTGTTAGTGTATGTAGGTTTTCTTTGCATTTCTCCTACTTTCTTTCCTTCTTTCTTAGTCTTAGTTTAGTTTAGTTTCCTTTCCTATTGTGTGGTTTAGTTTAGTCTGCCCATTATTTTTCCTGCCGGTCTTGTTGTGTGAAACCAAAGACTCTGGGTCCCTTCTCAGATATTGGCATGTCTAAGTCCCTAGTCAGAGCCAGCTGTTGCCAAATTTTAGTCTAAGGGTCTTTAGGTCCTAGGGGGTAAAATTTTTCTTTGGTGACCTACTTCTCATTCATCTTGAAACCTTCCCCTAATATTCTTATCAGATAAATTATTTGCCTTGCCTATTTGAGCCTAGCAGGTTTTTAATCTTTATGCTTCATCTAGTGTTTAGGTGATTTAGGTATGTCGGGAAAGGGGTGTCATAATGTCTTTCAAATGAGAAGTAGTCACCCTCAGATTTGTAATGTTTAATATGTTTTTATAGAAGATAAACATGTATTTTATATAAGTAATTGATAAAGCTTTTGATTCGTAAAAAAAAGTTTTTCAACTCTCAGAAATATCAAGTTGCGGAGTAGTGGCGGTGATCATGCAGTATCAAGAAAATTTGATCTCAAAGGTGCAACTCTGACACAAGTGAAAAGAGAAAATAAGAAGTTAAGTGCTCCCAACGGAAAACAAGTTGTTTAGGTGTGCAAAGGATAAAAGGTGAAGCCGTCGGGATACTTTTCCAAAATAAAGGAAATAGGCTTACGTGAAAAGTATTCTCTTATATTCTTTTTCTGCACAAGGTAAAATGGTCTAATGTTCATTCATTTTGGCATTAGAAGGAAAGTATGTTCTTTTTCCACAAGACTAAATATTTGTTTCAGCAAGCGGAAAATGAACATAAAGTTAAGTATAGGTATGAGGATTTTGAGGCCATTATTTTCTTCGAAACGGGAATTTCAAATAGCCATTGATTATCAAAAATTAAATGCTAATCTTGCCATTGTATCCATTAGGTCACCTTAATGTCATTCATGTGGCACCAAAATTCAGATCTTAGCGGCTATTTCTTCAGCATTGGCCATCATTTTCTGCTCACCATTTTTGATTAACAGGCCATTTGTCTTCACTCATGTTCTTAGTTTTACAGTAAATGGCTGTTAAAGATTTTGGTTATGATAGATTAATTGGTATTGAAAGTGAATTAAAATAAGTTTCTGACACATCTCTAAGATTCTTTGATCTTGGAGATTTGCACAGAAGATTGAATTCTCATCCAGTTCACCCTATTACACAGAAGCTTAAGGATAGTGGTCTGGTAGAAGCTGCAGGGTTTCTAATGGTAGTTCAAGCTCCTAAGCTCGTCAGAAAATGTATAGAGAAATATGACCCAGCAACAAAGAAAATCCTATTCCCAGATTAGTCTTTTTTTCTAACAATTGATAAAGCCCTAATCCAATCAAATTTTAACATTTTGGCAAAAGATGTGTATTGCGATATCAACTTCGGTTCATTTGTGTCTATGTTCAATGAAAAGAAGACTCTAAGGAGGGAAGACACGGAGAAGACCTGGTTCCAGACCCCTCAATCAAAGAAAAGTAAGATGTTGAAGACTCTCTTCTGAACAACCCTAAAGAGGAAAACTTTTGATATTCTAGTCCTGTTGACCAGATTGGACAGAAAACCTGAGATCTTGGATCTCGTTGAACATAATTTATTTCTTGTTCAAGCTGTCTGTGGAGAAAATATGTTCACTGATTATGCAGAAATCTTGTGTGAGAAGCTAGCATCTTGGATAAGTTCTTGTCAAGGATTCAAACAGTTCTACATGTCTTCTTACTTGATCTATGCCTTGGCGACTTAGCACCTATGGATCGACTTACCAGCAATCCAGAACTTTGACAACAACACCAAAATATATGAGTTCTACCTGAATCTGCAATTGCATTAGAGCTTTGAGTAATATACTACTGTGAATGATGCATTCACAATGAGAATCTATTGGGAACTTCAAGGTTTCCCAAAAAGAAGATTCTTTCCAGAGGCCATCTCGGCAATCAGTCAGTATGGATGCTCTTTCATCCAATTCCCCAGTTTCTCTTATCTTCAGATAGGAGCCTTCTCAGGATTTCCTAAGAGATTACTCTAGTACCCTAAAGGTAAGGTGGTCTTGGTGGAGCTTTGCTGATAGATATTAGAAGTAAACACTCTATGTTCAACTTTGAAGAAGACCGCCAGAATTTCCTTCCCCGTGGTGGTTGGTCCATATTCCTGTGCATCCAGATCTGATGCCTAAAATTTAGTAAAGAGTTTTGAGGATAAGATCAAGCTACTTGATTATGAGGTTCTTAGGCATCAATATGATCCTATGGGTTTTGTTAGAGAAAACCTAAAGCTCGGACATGCCTATAGACATGTCCTAGATATTAAAGATTTCTAGGCCGAGTGTTTTATTGAGTATCAAACACGAAAAAAATTATGGTCCCATTTAACTTTGGATGAAATTGCAATGTATAATAATGCTGTTGATGTATCTGATCTTGCAGATGATGACCTCTTCATGCATCCCTCATCCTACAACCAGATCAAGGTGTTTTCCATTTCTTCCTCTCCACCAACTAGTCCAGTGATTGATTCATTGGAGCTTCTCATGAGAGGCATTATCAAGAGAACCAACAAGTGGGTAGAATGGACCAGAGCGTGATGAAAAAGAACTTTTGGCATAGGTTCATCTAGAGGAATGACTTCAAGAGCTGAGAAATAATCTTCAACAGTTACTTCTTTTGTGGCGCCATCAGTTTCAACAGGTGCAACGCAATCCACCAGGCAAGGAGGTGACCAGCCCCCAGAAAAGAATGTTCCCATCACTCTGACCTATAGAGATGGTTCACTCCCAAAAATTGGAAATGAAGAGGAGAATGCAGAAGATAAGGAAAAGGAAAAGAAGAAATAATAAGAGGTGCTTGTAACCAAGTCTCCCTCACCAAGTCCAATTATCACCTTGGATGACACAAATCCCATGGATGGTGAGGATTCATCTTAGCTGATAAATACTTTGGCCCTTTCGGTGACTAAGGTTGCCTCCTTCCATGTTCCACCACAACACAAGAAAAATATTCCAATTTCCCAGAAGTTGTTTGATCCTACGGCTCTTCAGTCTATAATTAAGGTGCTATCCATAGACTCATGGTTGGAGGAAACCATTCAGAAGAAGAAGAAATGACATGAAGAGGCCATTTCTTCAAAGGACCTAATCCTTAAGGCAACCTCATCTAAGCCACTGACAAAGAAGGTGAAGAAGCAAAAGTCCATGGTGGCACTTTCCCATGATTCCACAACTGGGCATATACTAATGGAAATAGCAGAGCCATAGAAAGAAGGAAAGTTTCATGAACTTTCAGCTTAAGATTTCCAGATTAAAACTGTGGACCTAGGGGTGCCAGTGCATGACTCAATGGTGAATATCTGGAAAACCACCAATGAGTGGATTGAGGACAGGTTGGAAGAACTCCAAGAAGACAAGGAAGTCCTCAAGTCTAAAAATAAGGAGCTAGTTAAGTATATTAAATCTGCTCTTGGCACTACTTCATCTACTCAGTTTGACCCTAATGTAGAGGAGAATAAGAACTTGCTACTAAAGTTGCATCAAGAGAGACAATTTGGGAAAATTGGCAGAGCATGGATAGAGGCAATGAAGGTTCAAGGCCCCATTGTCATTGAGAATTTGGGGAACCTTCTACTTGATACAGACAAATTGAAGGATACAACATCAAAACACTAGGAGACCATCTATAATGCATCCACTAGATTGACAAAGCAGTTAGCCACCTTGCAAGAGGTGATTGATATGAAGAGTAGTGTTGCAATATCCAATGGTATCCTCAAGACCGGACAAGAGCCATTATTTCACTAGAGGTAGTGTCTAGAGTTCATGGTTGAGAACTCAAACATATCAGCAAATGAACTCAAGACTATGGTTAAGTTAGTACAAAAGGAGATGGATAAACTATTTGAGTTTTTGAAAGTGTTGCACACGAAATCTCAAGTTTCCAGAAATGACAAGTTGGTGAATATATAGTGAATGAAAGCTAAGTTTCTTGCTTTCATAGATGAGATTGTGGATCTGGCTACCTTCCAAGTGTCAAGAATTAGTGAGCTCTCTATGATAGATGCTGTGATAAAAAAGGAATCAGAGAAGCTCCAATCCCGGATTTCTAGATTGGATGAACTGATAGAGATGCATGATTTTTGGATGATTCGAGCTAACAATATAATCATTCCAAATGCTCAATATTTGAGCAAGGTAATGGATGCAATGAAGGCTTATAGAGGAAAAGTCATTACACAAAAGATAACATAGAATTTGTTGACCTGTGTCGTCTTCCCAACTTTTGTATATTGTAGCCATTTTTGGCATTTTGTCAGCTTTGTTAGTTTTTGTAACTGATCAAGTTTATTATTAGAATGTTCCTCTTGGAATATTGTAAAGAGGCAATCATTATTGAAATGGGTCATTTTGGAGAAGACCTATATATGTAAATTTCTTTAAAGTAAATAAGATCGACAAAAATTACTTTGGGAAAACCCCTGTAGCTAGGACTACTATGTGCGACTCTGAGTTTGAAGTGATTTTTGTTGTTCATCTTAGTTAGTTGTGTGGTTTTTTGAATGAACATGTTAATACTGGAAATTGAATGAATAGTAATGAACCAGGTTTTGTTATTTTCATTCAGTGGATTGTGCGTTTACTATCTTCAGCATAAGCACTCTATTTTTTTCATTTCATTGCACATCCTAGTTCAATAGACTAGGTCTGCATAAAGATTTGGGAAGAAGGTTAATAGAGAGTGAGATCAAGATAATCTGGGTATTGTCAAAGTTTCACAATCTTAGCAATCCAGGAATTGTATTGTTACACCTTTCTTCATCTCTGTTGGTAGATGGTAGTTTGCATTCATCCTGAACTGTATAATAGTTTGCATTTCAGATTGCATGTCATTGAGTAAGTCCCCATTCATTGCCTGAGTTGTTTGAAGCTTTGAGCAACTTGGTTGAATCTCTTCTGCTCTCTGGTTAAGATCATACCCCTAAAAATTGAAAGACAAAATTCATTGCATATCTTTCACATAAGGGATACTGTACCTTTCAATTTAGGGGTCATTGATAGATTCCTACCATTGACCCAGTCTGTGGTTACTTTTTGTTCTACGAAAGCCAACATTGGGTATTTTCAAGAGTCATTATATAAATCAAACCTAAAGTAGACAAACTGTAAACTAACAAAGTCCAACCAACAAGCATACCAAGTGTGAGATTGAAAACCAATCCAAAAAAAAAGAATAGTCATCCAACTTATCCACATGTCTAACCAAATCACACCAATTCCTTCTCAACCAGCCTCACTATTGCTGAAATGATCATCACGTATAAAAGAGAATCAAGAACTCTCACAATGTCCAATAAGGAACACAATACGTATTGGGAAAATACATCTAGACACAGTCTCTGCCAAATAAGGTATAACACAATCCATCCTACCCTCATCATGATGCATCGAACTGCAAATCAGTGCCCACCATGATCTCTTCAAGACCAAAGAACCAAAAATCCTTGAGTCAATGCCTCCAATCCTAGGGAAAAATCAACCCCAAAATGCTATAAAGCACTACCATGCTCACCTAAAGCATACTTTACTCCAACCAGACCCTCACTAACTCAATCGAGAATCAGAAGGAAATGATTCTCTACCAAAAATTGCACTTCTCTAAGGGATACTACATTAACTCAGGTATACCAAGAGATACAAGGTACAAGGTTGTCTCTCACTACCAGGGGCACTCGCAACATATAGGCTCAATAGTGCACTCCTTCCACTCAAAGAGATACTCAAAGCCCAACTAAACACCAAGAATAGGAGTAATATGATTTCTCTTCCTTTGAGATCTCAACTATATCTGAAAACTAGGGTCACACAACCCAACTAGACCATGGTATCACCTTCAATAAAGTGGCAATGAATCTAAATGGTGAACATCATCTTACACACAAATCCATATCCAAGCTCTGGATGGTAAGATACGCCAACTGGTACCATGTCCTCCAATCCAAGAGTTGGGAATACTACTCTACAATAAATCCTCTAGTAACCCAATCTCCAACATGGAGTCTCATCAAGAGGCGGTAAATTAACCAATCACATATCATATATATAAGCATAAAATCTATAGCTATAGGAGTGTCAAGAATGGGAAAGGAGAAATCACTATCCCCACACTATCCCAATCCAAGCAGAGTTTGGGGACCCCACACCTGGAGCATCCCCAAAGAACACTCATCAACAAGAAAACACACACATTGGTGCATTCAACACCTCCATAGTTTCTCTAAAATAGGCAAGAAAAACATAAATACATGGTCATTAAGACCCAAAACATAGATTAAAACACGTAGGTAGACTAAGCCACACCCAATGATCTAGACTAACAATTCCAAGAAAAAAAAAGAATCAAGTTCTCCAAGTCACATCATGGGAGAAAATAATAATCTCAATAAGAATACACACTATAAACCAATGTAAGAATTTAATCTCAACCAATAATGCATAAGATATGCAATGACATTAACTAGAAATAACATTTATACCATTATTTTAATTGATGCACAAAATGAGGTCTTCCAGAATCAACCATCCATCTCTTGACAATTTACAAAGAGGATCATGAAGTATCTAAACTCATCCACATGGTACATAATTAATCATCAATTGTACAATACAACTATGAACATCCATACGAAGGAGATTTTCAATTGAATGCATCTTTAAATCAATTGATGCTAACATGCATATACATCATTATCAAATTGCATTTATTCATACGTAAAACAAGATTTTATCATAACATAAATAAGGACATTCTAATAATCATATTTACATTTACTCAACAAGCACAATATAGTATGTTCTCCCTTGTACATACTATCAGAGGTCTGTATTGAACGTGGTAGAGTCACAAAAAACAAGATTGGGCAGCAATAGAAAACATTCAGAATAGTCACCATGAAACAAAAGGGAAAAACCCAAATGGGGAAATGTCGATCCAACAGTAAATCCCAAAATGAGCTCATTTCAACAATAAATCAAGCATGACAAATGTCATCACTAGATAGATAGAGAAGTTTGGATGACTAGTCCAAGCATGAGAAATACCAAAATTCAACACTATCCCACACAACATGTGGAAAGATCCACCAAGAAATAAAATCAACAATCATGAAATTCATTCAAGAAACATTGTGACCAATATCAGTCACATAAAAGGGAGTAACTGCCACATGGTACTGAGAAACACATCATCTTAATAGCATTGGAGAACATACCCACACATACCAAGTAGTGAGTCATAAATGATCTCAATTGAATATACATAACTATAATTCTTATAAATGCAATAATATTCCTTCTCAATACAAATTTCTTTTACATCTTTCCAAACAATACAATATTTCATTATGCAGGGTCTCAAATAGATGAGGCTCAAAGGGAAACCTCAAAACATATGTTGAATGCACAACTCAAGTTCTCCAAGTATAAAATATGACATGCATGAGGGTAGTTACAACCACAAGATGAAGTACACACAAGGTTGGAAAATAAGACTCACTCTCTTAGAGGGGTGCTCAACACACTCATACCAGAGGTTTTACTCAACAATGACTCAAGGAATGATTGGAAAACAACCACAAAGGTTATTCCCATAATTGGGGTATGTACAACTCACTTCATGAGTCATAAAAATAGCTATAACAATATGATATCATCCAACTCATAAGGGTATGGAAGAAATCCCAACATCACAGAAGTGATAGATAATATCTACTGTCACAATGAACTCACTGCTCTCAATGCAGGATAGATACAAGGTCACAAGGAAAAAAGGGTGGATAAACACAATACCACTAATAGAGATAACTCAACATGATGTTGCACATCCACAACTACAAACACATCATTTATCAAGAGATTAAAGAAACCATGACATGGAGAAATTCCTATGTAATTCTTCACTATAATAACCAACTAATTTCCCAAGATATCCAATAAAGGCCGTAGGAATGAAATGTCATCCCCAAGGTTGAAATTGCGTCATCTTCCCTTGACTTATGTGACCTCAGCCACGTGCTCAAATTGGTGTTGCCTCAGTTTCATTTTTTCCTATGGTTGGGTTTAATGGGTTTTTTGTTTGTACTTTTTTTTTTGAAACCATGGTTTTTCTTTCTGTGTTTTCCCCCGACCATAGCCTTCGGTTCGGACGTGGTACCTTTGGGAACCATTAATCTATGGGAGATGGAGATGAGAATATTAAAGATGTGACTACTAATTTTTTTCAAAATACAAGTGATAATATTATTGGAAAAGAAGAAGTTCAACCGTCAAAGCCTTCATACAAATCTGTGTTATCTGTAGAAGAGGAGGTTGTTGTATGTCTATCGAATTCAAAATTTAATTGAGGAGTCTTGGTCATCAAAATAATGGACCTAGAGTGCATATTGGGGCCTGACAAAAATGGAGGTGGAAATGAAAGCCTTGTCAGAGATGGAGACACTAGAAGGGGAGAAAACGGTAAGCCTCTACCTTCAGTGTTGGAAATAATTTCTCTATCTTCTAATGTCGACATGGTAAAATCCATAAGAAGTGAATAGAGTAGGTTGAAAAATGAAACAATTTTTTTACCTGTATCAAATCCACTATTATTCCCTCAAGGAAATTGTTTGATGAATGGATTGCTAATGTGCGGGGCAAAAAATTAGGCACATATGTGAATTTATGTTGAATAATATATAAAGTTTTGTTTGTTATTATTTTCAAGTCCCATGGAATGCAGGAAAGAGCATTGAAGAAGGGATTTTGGAATGTAGGTAAAACCCTATTCTAGTCATTCCCTTGATATCCTAAGGGGGATTTTATCCAAGTTATTTCCAGGTCAACCCCTAACCAGTTAGACATCAAGAATCTCCCTATAGAGTTTTTGGCATTTCTCCCCTGGATTTTGAAGCCCATTGGTAGTTTTCTGTAAGTTGAGGATTCTAGGGTTACCTTGTCCCACCAATATGCTTGAGTGTTGATTTCTCTATCACCCAAGGTTGATATACCTGAGAAAATATATTTTCAATTTGAGGATGAGTCTTTATGTTGGGACATTGAGATTTTAGGGAATCTCAATGCTTTCTTTTACTACAAGCATAATGGTCACAAACATAGAGATTAACCTATTCTTAAGAAGCCTCATAAGGAATCCTTCAATGTGGTTCATGAAGTGAAACCCTAGAATTTTGGTGAGAAGGTTAATAATAATTCTGTGACTAAGGAGACAAGCCAAGTAACTAGGAATGAGGGTAATAACCTTGCTGGGAATAAAATATGGGTTCCTATGACATGGTGGATGTCCCCAAAAATTGTTCAATCTCTTTGAGTAACTCATTATTTGAAGACGAACTGGAGGTTATCCCAGCCAACTCCTCAAAGAATAAGGTGTCTAAGGATGTTCAACATGATATCCTTAATGGTAATAATGAGCCAAAGAGGCCTAATGCACATCAAATTTCCCTCACCACTATAAATGGAAGGACACATAACTATAAGAAAACCCTAGATTCAAACCTTGGTTGTGTGGTTGCTAATGTGATTGGTAATGAGTTGACTATTTTAGATACAAAAGTTGATATGTGTGAGGCCCCTTCCAAGGAGGACTCTCCAACCTTCACATAAGTTTTAAATAAAAAGAAGAGAAAGACATTGGATAGACCATCCATTTTGGGTGGGGGTAAGGCTATTGTCAAGAAATATGGT
The DNA here is from genome assembly GCA_018584345.1 of Thuja plicata. Taxonomy (NCBI): domain Eukaryota; kingdom Viridiplantae; phylum Streptophyta; class Pinopsida; order Cupressales; family Cupressaceae; genus Thuja; species Thuja plicata. The sequence goes on along the minus strand of MU223408.1, from coordinate 509,069 downwards.
GAAATTCCAAATGCTTCAATAGATTATACATGAACCAAAAAACTCCTCCATTAATAATCAATGACAGTAAATTGATGCAGAGAGCACAGTGGGAAAGCACCAAGATGGCCTATCACTTCCACAATGTTTCAATCAAAGGATTACACAAATATAACTCCACCAACCTAGTAAATTTAAGGATTTCTCACTTCCTAGGAGTTTTTGACACTCCACTTACCCCAATGGACACTCCTAAGTCGTGCACAAGATCTCCTCAATTTAGGCTTTAGGGAAACTTTCCCTAATTTGAACCAAAATGTAGAAACCTTCACCAGTGGCTTCAAAAAACTTTACCAAGGGTTGAAACACCTTACTTAGTCCCTAGAGACATGGAATCACACAACCATTTGATTCCCCAACTCTCACAAGCCTAATATCTTTTACTATCCTACAAATCCTTAAAACCTTTTTCAAGTGGTTTTTTGTTAGGTAAGTTTTGTTCATGGAGGAAATAGAATTAAAGGAGGATGTTTCAAAGTAACCCTTATGAAGTTAATACAATCCCCAAAGTTGCAAATTCCAACTCTATTCCATCACCCCTAAACCCTTACAAAGTTCACAAACCTAATTGGCTAGATTAAGCTTGGATTACAAAGAAAGTGGTCAAAGATGGGTTCACATAATGGATGAATGGATTGGGAAGTCTTCTCCTATCTCCAAATGGTCCAAAAAAATCTTTCAATTGGTTCCTCTAATCAAATTACTCATCTGCACACTTCTGCACATACTCGACTGGCTAAATGCATTGAGATATTTAGCCTAGGGCTTCATGCCAACCAGACCAAACCTCCAGATCCTGACCTAAGCCTCTAGAATCATTACAAGTACATCCCTAACTTTCATTTCCAAATTTTTCATGGAATTTCACTGGTGAAATGTCAAGTTAGAGCTCCATTTGCACACCAGACCTAGATTTGGTGTCTTCCTAGACAGTCACCGCTAAATTGTTTATAACTTTGGAAAAACAACATGAAATGAAGAAAAAAATGTTCCAAAAAATATATTCACAATACTATATAATCATGGAAATTTTTTGAGTCCTATTAATCTGTACAATTCTATTCCATCAATAAATGCTCGAGAAATCTGGGGATTCTTATTCAAAATGCATCAAATATTCAAAATACATTGTCTGACCCTTTTGGAAGGGATCCAACATGTTTAAATACCTTCAAATTATGGTTCCAACCAATCCATGGATGGTTGACCATTGGAAACCAAATTTGAACTTCTCGAGCAACTTTTGCAAAAAGTTGCTCAAGCAACATTGACAACATTGCAACATTTTTGCATTATGCACTATTTGTACCCAAAAGACCTCACAATGGATTTATATCATCATGAAATGATCAAATATAACCAGAAATGATCTAACATAATTGAAACAACAACTAGATACTTGAAACCCCTAAAACACCTACTCACACCTATCAAATACAACTTAAGATCCAAGTGAACTAAGGTGTCCCAAAGTTTATAGATGCTTAGGGAACCTTGACGACACAAAGTGGATCAAAACACAATTTGGATGATCTCAAGGATCCATCGTTATTACAATGAAATGAAAACTAAAATTTCAAGAACTGGGTGCCCCTGCACCATACTCCTCAAGACAAAATAAACTCAAGTCTCTTGAGTTGGAAAATCTTCAAGTTGAAAGCCTTCTTTCTAAATTGCTTCATGGGTCATCCAAGTGGAATATTCTAGAGGATAAATCTTCCACTTGACCAAATACTCATAGTAAGTTGTTTTCCTAGTTTTCTTACTCACCCTTTGGTCTAGAATGCTTTCAATCTCAGGAATGGTTGGGGTGGGAAAATCTTTCCTCACTCTGTCTTGTTGAGGATCTGGAGCACCTGCAACACAATCATCACTAACATGACCTTTATATTCATAGATGTCAGAAACATTAAAAATTGGAGATAAACCAATATGAGATGGTAAGTAAATATTGTAAGCATTATTGCCACATTTCTTTAATATTTTAAAAGGCCCTATTTTCTTCATCATGAGTTTAGTATACTTATCCTTAGGTAGTCTTTCTTTCTTAAGATGACTCATTACCATGTCCCCTACTCTAAATCATAAATCTCTTCTCTTCTTGTCTACATTCTCTTTATACTTTTCAGTAGTATGTTTCAACCGTGTCTATACTTGTTCATGGATATATTTCATCACTTCAGAAAAATATTCTTCTAAGGCACTTATCTTCTCCATATCCTTGACATCTTTGAGTTATAATACACCCCTAGGGTGAATACCATACATAATTTGAAAATGAGTCAAACTAGTTCTCCTATTGATAGAATAATTGTAAGAAAATTTTTCTTGGGCTAGAATGGAATCCCAAGTAGCTTCATGTGCTTGAATTAGACATCTCAAAATATTAGCAAGAGACCTATTGATGACCTTTGTCTGACCATCAGACTGTGGATGATATGCAGATGAAAAAGACATGTTAGTGCCAAGATTTCTCCATAATGTTCTCCAAAAATATCTCAAAAATTTAGGATCTCTATTATATATGATTGATAAGGGTAAGCCATGAAGTCTAACAACTTTCTTAAAGAATAACCTTTCTATGTGAGAAGCATGATGAGTGGTTCTACATGGGATAAAGTATCCCATTTTAGAAAATCTACCCACTACTACATAGACACTATCAAATCTAGTTTTGGTCTTAGGAAGACCTAGGACAAAGTCTATACTTACAGAATCCCATGATTTTGAAGGGATAGGAAAAGGAGTATACAACCCTGCATTTTATGTGTGACCCTTTTCTTTTTGACAAACTAAACAATTCTCCACAAACTGCCTAACATTTGTCTGTGACTTGGCCAAGTGGTAAAATATCCTTACAAGTTATAGTGTTTTATCTACACCAAAGTGCCCTGCTAAACTCCCACAATTATTCTCTTTAATGATGTTTTACCTTATGGATCCTTTTGGTACACACAACATACTGCCTTTGAAAATTAGTCCATCCCGCACATGGAACTCTGAGAAATCAGTGTGGTACCTCTTTGTCATGTCTATACAAACTTGATAGGTCTCCTTAAAGTCATCATTTGTAGCATAAATATATTTCATAGTATGAACCCCAACACTTTCTAAGTGGATAGTCTAAATAGTTGAGTGTCTCCTACTGAGAGAATCAACAACCTTATTTACAACCCCTTTCTTATGCTTGATTTTGAAGGTGTAATATTTTAATAATTCCATCCATTTGAAATGCATATGGCAAAGATTTTCTTCTCTATTCAGAACACTAAAAGCATGATTGTCAGTAAAGACAATGAATCCTTGGGCAAAAACTAATGCCTCCATTTCCTAAGTGATTGAACCATGGAATATAGTTCAAGATCATATGTTGAATATTTATGCTTAGCTTTATTTAACTTCTCACTAAAGAAGGCAACTGGTCTCCCTTCTTGGCTCAAAACCCCACCAATGGCCTTATTGCTTGCATCACATTATCCTATGAAGACTTTGTGAAAATATGGTAGAACTAGGATGGGTTTCTCTGCAATCTTATTTTTCAAAAACTCAAAGGAATCATTAGCTTCATTAGTCCACACAAAAGTACATTTCCTTCCTCCTTTAATGATATTAATGATAGGAGTACATATTCCACTGGAATTTCTAATAAATTTCTGATAGAAACTACACAAACCATGATTTTTGTTTTACCTCTAATGTAGTAGTAGGTAGTGGCCAATTGAGGATGGCTTCAACCTTAGAAAGATCCATCTTGAGACTATTCTTGGATATCAAAAATCCTAAGAACACAAGTTATTCTTGAAGGAACACACACTTTTCCAAGTTATATTTGAACTGCTCCTCATGAAGTTTCTTTAAGACCATATCCAAATGCTTGAGATGTTCATCCTTACTCCTGCTAAAGATCATAATATAATCAAGATATACCACAAAAAAATTGTTAATGAAAGGCTTTAAGACTTCATTCATAAGTCTCATAAATGTACTTGGAGCATTGGATAGACCAAAAGGCATTACACACCATTCATAAAGACATTTTTTTTTCTTGAACGATGTCTTCCATTCATCTCCACCCCTTATCCTTATTTGATGGAAATCACTTTTGAGATCCACCTTGGAATAGTAGATTTCACCTCCTAAGAAATCCATTAGATCCTGTATTTAGGGCATAAGAAACCTATATATGATGGTTATCTTATTGATTTCCCTAAAGTCAGTACATAATATCCATGTACCCTCCTTCTTAGGTTATAGTACTATAGAGACTACACATGGACTCACACTCTTCCTAATGAACCCTTTGGACAACAATTAATCAAATTGTCTTGCTATTTATTTGTTTTGTTCAAGGGTCATTTTGTAGGCTGCCTTGGTTGGAAGGGTGGCCCCTAGTATGAGGTATATGCAATGACTCACTTCCCTCTGAGGTGGTAAAGTCTTTGGTGTACTTTCTACAATCAGACCACTGTACTAATCCAACAATTTGTTAACTTCTTTAGGACCTACTTCTCTACTCATGGCTTTGATCTTTGGCTTCTCTAAGGGTTTCTTTTGAGGTCTCACAACCAATGCAAAACAAGGTGTATCCTTCTCCTTCAAAACTTTCATAAACTCCTTCTCTCCTACACACAAGAAACTACTAACAACATGTTTTTCATTTCCATCATTAGGAAGTGGATTCATGACATACTCAACACCCCCCTTGGTTATGGTATAAACATTGGTTTTCCCATCATGTTTAGAATTCACATCAAATTTACAGGGTCTTCCTGAAAATAAGTGACATGCATCCATCTCTATGACATCACATAAGACTTTGTCTACATACTCTCCTATGTTAAATTCTACCCAAAATTGTTTACAAATGATGGTTTTATTTTCTTTTTTCAACCATGAGGCTTTATTGGGAAAAGGATGAGTAATCCTTTGAAGTTTTAATTTATCAACCAATTCTTTAGATGAAATATTATCTGTGGATCCAGAATCTACAATAACTTTACATACCTTATTGTTCACTTTTCAACTTGTCCTAAAAAATGTCTTTCTTTGAGGTGGCTTTGAGGTGGTAGGTACTCTCAAGAGAGTTATTTGCATCATGAGACATTATCCATGCTCTATATTTGTAGGCCTTGATGTTGTGGTGTGATAAGAGGATGCACTCTGACTGTCATCCTCTTGTTTCAATTGTGCCCTTCTATCTCATCATTGTCTTCTTGTACCAAGCTTCTCAGGACACCTAAAGTATTAATGTCCAATCTGGTTACAAGTGAAGCACTTACCAGTGAAGAAACTAGGTCCTCTTCCACAAAAACTTCCCCTACTATTTGATCTTCTACCTCTGAAAGAACCTCTGCTACTTGACTCTCCCTCTGATTCCTGATTGTTAGATTCACCTTGGTTTCTTGGAGATGATCCTCTGGTATTGAATCTACCTCTTCCTCTAAAGTTGTTCCCTCTACCTCTACTATTTTGTTCACCTTTTCTTCTCTTCTTCTCTTCAATCCTTGGTGCCATTTGATAGCACTTTTGTACAGTCTCAGGGTTGAACAAATTGAGTTCATCTTGGATACTGAACTTGAGACCATTCAAGTACCTTGCCATTTTTTGTTTCTCATTCTCTTCTATCTTTTCCTTGAGGGTCATTCTATGGAACTCCTTGGTGTAAGCACTCACATAAAGGTATTTTTGTCTTAGGTTTTGGATTTTCCTATGTAGGAACACTTTATATTCCTTAGGGACAAATTGTTTCTTAATCTCAATCACTATATTCTTCCAAGTAGTGATAGGGTTTCTTTCTTCTTCTACCCTTACATTTTGTAATAAGTTCCACCAATTGAGGGATGGACCCTTCATATTATACTTATCCAAATTCACCTTCTATCATTCAGATACCTCTTCACACTCTTAATAGTTTTCTAATGATGCATCTTACCATAGGACATTGGTAGATCAACTTTGTCTTTCCTCCCAACCCTTTCAAGGGATTCTAGGAAGGGTCTTTGGTTAGTAGATATCTCTCCTCTTACATATGTGGGAGCCTTCTCTTCTTCTTCTTCTGACTCCTCAACAACACTTCTTCCTTGGTTTCTTTTCAACTTCTCTAACTCTGCCTCAAGCTTTCTGCTCCTAGCGGCTTTTTCTCTCACTATCATTGAAAATTCCATATTGGTTACACTTAAGGTGACTTCTTCTTCCCCTAGTTCTTCTTACCTATCTCCCATAGTCAATTCCTTTCCCCACAAAAATCCCAGTGCTCTCATACCACCTAATGCAGAGAGCACAATGGGAGATCACAAAGATGGTCTATCACTTCCATAATGTCTCAATCAAAGGCTTACACAAATCTAACTCCACCAACCTATTAAATGTATGGAGTTATCACTTCCTAGGGTTTTTTGACACTCCACTTACCCCAATGGACACTTGTAAGCCTTGCACAAGATCTCCTCAATTTAGGCTTTAGGGACACTTTCCCTAATTTGAACCAAAATGTAGAAACCTTCACCAGTGGCTTCAAAAAACTTTCCCAAGGGTTGAAAGACCTTAATTATGCCCTAGGGACATGGACTAACACAACCATTTGATTCCCCAACTCTCACAACCCTAAGATCTTTTGGTGTCCTACAAATCCTTGTAGCCTTTTTCAAGTGGTTTTTCTTAGGTAAATTTTTCTCATGGAGGAAACCAAATGAAAGGAAGATGTTTCCAAGCACCCTTTATGGAGTTACTACAATCCCCAAAGTCCCAAAGTACAACTCTATTCCAACACCCCTAAACCCTTACATGTTGGCAAGTGATGTTTTTGGTATGGTATGAGACACTTATGGGTTTTAATTTATGGCAACACATCTGATATATTCATCAATTGTAATGAAGTTCAATTTTGGAGATATAGTGTTCAAAATGACTAAGTACATAAGCAGAAATATAGAGTATAACAATATTGTTTTTGATAGAAAAGATTGAGTATGATGTTTTGTGAATAGTGATCTTAGAGGAAGATACTATGGAGTATTTATAACCTCCACCTAAGATCATTTTGGTTTTGGTGATGAATATAGAGAGTTAGAGAGATTTGAAAACACGCACAGACAATAAAACATCGTAATGGAGCAGTTGAACAAGTAACGATGATTTAAGGAGTATGTCATGGACTCCTAGCAAGCTAAGTTGGATTATGATTTTGGATAACCTATATTTTGGTTATGTAAGAGCACAAACTTTGTATTTTCTCTTTAAATTAATAATTCTATTTCGTATGGAGAGATGACTATGTGATAAAAGGAAGGATATGTATATATACAAATTGTAGATGCAAGAGCAGAGGTTGACATAGATCATTAAAGAGCTGTGACTGGAACTATCTAAGCATTGAAGATGCTTGTTTTATTCATTACTGAGAACACTTTGTAACATAAGTCTTTGTTGTAAGAGATGTAAGATTAGTTGGCCCTTAACAAGGTGTTGGTATACCTTTAACAGGGTTGTTATTCCTTTAACAAGGAAATGTACTATGTAATATTCAGCTCATAACAAGGCTAGGTCTCTTAACAGGGACATTATACTTTAGTGCATTCTTATGGGTACCATCACCATCAGGGTTTTCCCTTGGCCAGTGTTTTCTTGATAACAAATAATGATGTTATGAGTTCTATGTTATTTGCTTATGTTCTTTTCATTTCAGTAAGCTTATGGTTTATTTGGAATTGGTTTAAGTTTAATTTAAAGTGTTGTAATAATGATTCACCCCCCTCTCAGCATTAATCAATCCTAACAATTACTATCAGAGCTATTGGCCCTTCAAAAGAAAGTTTAACAACTTAAGGGAGATCAAGATGGATTCAATAAGTTTGGATGAGAAATTTGAAGTGACACTTGAAGACCTTGATAAAGCAAAATAAAAAAATGGCGACTTGAGATTCAATCTAAGAAGAGTTGAGGGATTCATTAAGAAATTGAAAGATCAGCTTGAACTTTCCAAAAATCAGAGACAAGATCTTATGGTTTAGATAAAAGAGGATTCAGACAATGATAATTTAGATTAGATAAAGCAACTTGAACAAGAGAATGATACTCTTAATCTTAATAATGAAGAAATGTCTAAAGAGATTCAACAAGAAAAGGATGCTAAGAATAAGACTAAAGAAGCCTTGAAAAATTCTAATATTTTGATGAGACAAATGAAGATTGACCTTGATCATTACAATAACAAGTATGTAGAATTGAACAAATATAATCAGATCATAAAAGGTGAACTTGTTGAGACAAACAAACACATTGAGAAATTTCACATGAGTAGTGACTTGATCAATGAACAGAGAGACAGACAAAAAACTAAAGGTGATATGACTGATATTGGCTTCAATGAAGCTAAATTTTCTAAGATTCAAGAAGAGAAACCTGATGCAAAGACTGATGGAGAAAAACCTGATCTTGAAGAACCTAAAGAATAGATCAGACCTTTTAGAGGTAGATGTTTTGGATGTAACAATTTTGGACGCATGAAGAGAGATTGCAGAGTTAATACTCTTTTCAAATATTTTTTTGGTTATTATTTTAATTACAATGTATATGGGTACAAGAAAGCAGAATGAAAAAAACCTGATCAATCTAGACACAAACAAGATTACACCAAAGAAGAATCAATAGCTAAGATCACATGTTACAAATGTAATAACCTTGGACACATTGCAAGGAATTGTAAGTTGCAAGTTAATCAGAACATAAGACCTCCTATATGATACAAATGTAACAATCTAGGTTATATAGCAAAGTTTTGCAGGTATAATGGAGTAAATAATAGAAGAGTACCACTTCCTATGGATACAAATAAGAATGAAAGTGATACTGGTAATATTCTTACAAAATACAAGAGTGATTTTGACAATTGTTTCTAGAAAGTAGAATATAAAAACAGTGGTAAGATATGGAAAATCAAAGAGTCAAGTGAGATATTGGTTCAAGAAGAGACAATAGGTGCTATTGGATCTTCGCCTAATGTGAACACATCAACCTAAGTGGCCAATCATGGCCTTAGGGGGAGCATTGGATGAAGATATTAGAATATATCCAGACCCTGATTTTGAGGAGTAAGCTCCAACGAGCTTAGTTATGATATGTACAGACATCTTAGAACTTATATCTGAGAGTTCAACATCAGATGATACATATTCTGTGATCCCAAGATTTGTGATTGACTGGACAATATACAAAGTTGTGTATTGGGTAATGTGCATTTTACACTTAATGATGAATAAAGGACATTTGAGATACCTATTTCTTCACCATTTGAAGAGAAGTGACCTAAGACAAGTATATATCAAAGAGTATTAGACTATCCAACAACTATATTGCATGATTGATCAAAGTGGGAATTTAGAATTTAGCATGATTAAGGTATTTACACCATCTACTCATATAGAAGCTCTGGATGCACCTTCAATTTATGATTTTCTAGATCGACCTAGATACAAATTCAAAAAATATCCATTTAAGTCTTGTCAAGACGACCCTGAAGGAGCATTTTCTCAGACACCTCACAACGTCTTGCATATAGAGGATATTAGGTCTTACATTCATTAAAAGTATGATATATTGGGTATTGATGAGATTTCTACTAAGATGGAATACATGATTGATGATGGTAAAATGGAGTATGAATTCAAACACATAGATGATTAGAGAATTATGAAAATATTGGACTTATATGAATTCAATGAAGATTAATTGTTCAAAATCTTACTTATCAGAGTTCATAATCAATTCATCTGGATAGGAGAGAAGCCTATAAAGATCTATAATCACTTTATTTATGATATAACTGGGTTAGACAACATTGGAGTTATCCTTGTGGCTGAGAAACACATAAAGAAACAAGTTGAAACCCTAACACATCATAAATGGGACATGTGAGCTATGAAAATGAATGATATTTTCCTATAGGATGTCAAACTAATTGCAATGATACTTGGATACAAATTCTACTACACCAATAGACATAATTCAGTTTCTATAGGAGTCATTATGATGGCTTACTGGATGGTAAAGGAAAACACTAAATATAACCTATGCGAAGTTCTAGCACAAAAATTCTTGTAGAATGTAAAGCTAATTAAGAAGGATAAAATTAAGACTTTTAGATTTGGCTCACTCCTAGTTCATATGTATATCCACATTGAGCATACATTTCTAGGCATGCACCCTAGAGCATGGAGAGAAGGGATACCCACTGGTATTCAGACATGAAAGAGATAGCAAAGGAAAAACAACACATGGGTTGATGGTGAACTATTTGGCATGATCAAGATTCTTCAGAGGCAAATGAAAGAAAGATTCAAAATTCCTGAAGAGTTAGTTGAGAAATACAAGGATACAATTAGTTTCATGGTTGAAAATTATTGCGTATGTTTTGAGGCAGTTGTACCTAGAATGAAATGATGTTGCCCTATGGGTTATGAAGTCAGTTTAGAAGTTTTAACTATGCAGATTGAACATGTTTTGGCATTTGAAGTTGATACATCTGAGGAGAGATGGGGCACATCTGAAGAAAAATTAGATGAATTCAGAGAAGAGAAGACTAGAGGTATGAGGAAAAGAAAAGTAGAAAACATTATTGATGACTGTGGAGCTAAGGTAGGTTTAACCAAATAATAGATGAGAGAATTAAGGAAGAAGATAGCAGAGAGATCTTCTAGGTTGGAAAGTACTGCTACTACAGCCCTTCCACCTCCAGAGGTTGTGCAGGTAGCTAGTCCACCTTCTATAGTAATTGATGTAACCACCTCTTCACCACCATAGAAGACATCACATGAAGAGACAATAAATCTTGTACCTCAGAGAAACACAAGATCCACTAAAATGGATTCCCCTCCTAAGGAACAGAGGACTGAAGGAGAAGAGAATAAACTCAAAAAAGAGATCAAAAGTGACAGACATGTATGGAAGACTAATTTAAAGATGTTGGAGAAGAGAGATTTTGATCAAGGAAATCTTGTTTTAGTAAACAAATACTATGACAGGTATGAGGAATCTGATAAACTAAATATTAAGGACATACTGGTAAAACATTTACTTGTTTTCAAGAAGAATCTACTAGAGATACATGGAAGTATACCTGAGGAACCATATGGTAAACTGGAGATAAGAAAAAATCTAGCACTTATTGAAGATGAGGCTCTTAGGAATCAATACATTGAGAATATGTTACCAGTGGTTTTGCTATAAGAGAGAGAAAAAATATTTAGTGAACTCAAATGCTTGTTGAGAACTAAAGAAAGATTAGTGAAAATTATGGGTAGAAAGTATGAGAAATTCTTAGAGGAGACTCAAAAGGATTTAGATTAGATACTTATGAGCAATATTCTTGAGAAAACTCCACCTCCTAAACCTACTATGCCTACACCTATAGGAATTGGAGAGTTCTCAAAGGCAGTTGAGGTAAGTGTTGAGAAGAGTGAAGATATCATGCAACTAGATTTCTATGTTTCTGGTGTGCCTGTGACCCTTGACACTTCACTTGATGAGAAGGACCCATTTGTAGGCAATATTGACAACAAAGTGGCAAATGAAGAGGAAGAATAGAAAGAGGAAGAAAAGAAAGAGGAATAGAAAAAAATTGAATCTAAACAGAGAAATGAGAGAGATGAAACAAAAGATGAAGAGGCGGGATTTGAGGTAAAACATGAACCTCACACATCTACTACTCTATTGTTGACAAGTAAGGATAAAACCTTAAGTACTGATGTTGACAGTATGTATGAGGATGAATTGAAAAGACTATCTTTCATCACATTCACAAAAGAAAAAGAAAGATCTAAGCAGAAAGAGATAAGAAGATAGGTAATTACTAGAGAAATTAATATTGTGAACAAACTACTCCTAGTACCTATTGTTTTTCAAGGAAAGGATGAAGTAGAGAATCTCAGTTTGGCACTAGATGATTTTTATAGTCACTATGAGTCTTTAGTGAAGATTGCTGGAGAGGAAGACGAGAAGAGTTATCAAGATAAGGAGTTGAAGGAATTTTTCCAGTATATTTCATGGGACTTGGGCATTCTAAGATCATCTACATCAAAGGCCAGGAGATATGTTACACATGGAAGGATGCTATTCAACTATTGCATGAACCCTATCAGATACATTCAGAATGTTGAAGATATTATTGCAAAGGATAGGGCAACTCTGAACAACATGATGGAAAGTTGTGAGACCTCCTCACAATCTATAATGGAGATGGACAAAGAGGTTACAAGGATTATTGACAAATTGAATTTATTGGATATAGATAAAGGGAGAGTGATGTCAAGATTTAGTTTGTTGAAGAGCCTAATCACTCCTAAACTATCAATTCTTGAATCTCATCTATCTGATATGGAGAAGACTACATAATCATTGACTAACTCTATGCCCACAAAGTTAAAAGTAGTAGAGACATCATCCTATTAACTATGGACTAATTCATGTTAGTCAGTTATTGGTAGAGTCATGGAGTGCAGAAGTGAAGATCTTGGAAGATTCCTTTCAAGATATTCTGAAACTGGTGAGCAAGCACTAATTCTACATTTTTTTGTAAATTTTGGATGCACCTTTGACATTTTTATCAAAGGGGGAGAAGATAAGAAAAATGAATTAAGGAGAAAAGAAAAAAAAAAATATTTAAAGAGAAAAAGAAGAAACAGTGAGTTGGGACACTTAGTCATTTTTGCTAAGTTTTGCCATCAATGCCAAAGGGAGAGATTGATGGAAATTGATGTTTTTGGTATGGTATGAGACACTTATGGGTTGTCATTTATGGCAACACATCTGATATATTGATCGATTATAATGAAGTTTAGTTTTGGAGATACAGTCTTCAAAATGACTAAGTATAGAAGCAGAAATACAGAGTATAACAATATTGTTTTGGATAGCAAAGATCGAGTATGATGTTTTATGAATAGTGAGATTAGAGGAATATACTATGGAGGATGTATGACCTCCACCTAATATTGATTTGGTTTTGGTGATGATTACAGAGAGTTAGAGAGATTTTAAGACATACGCAGACAACAAAACAACGTAATAGAGCAGTTGAACAAGTAGCGATGATTTAAGGAGTATGCCATGGACTCTTGGAAAGATAAGTTGGATTATGATTTTAGATAACCTATATTTTGGTTATGTAAGAGCGCTGACTTTGTATTTTCTCTTTACATTATTAATTCTATTTTGTATTGAGAGTCGAGTATGTGAT
>MU223408.1:463136-475731 GCA_018584345.1 Thuja plicata | reverse complement strand
GGGTTTGGGGGAATATTAATAAATGAAATAAACTTATTTAATTCATTTAGAAATATAGGAATTAATCATTTAAACAATGAAATTGCTTTTTAATAATTAGGGGACTATAGCCATTTTAATTAAATTAAATAGGCTAGGAGAATGGGTTATTTGCAAGTGGGTATTTGATTTTGGGATTTATTTAATTTCTTTATAATTAAATACTATAGCCATATTTGATTTTTGATTTGATTTGATTGGTCAAAATTGATTTGAATTACATGGCTATAATAGTTAATATAAATCAGTGATAAAAATCACCTAGGACATTAAATTGATTATGCCAAGCAGTAATAGGGTCGTTTGGACATAATCGAGGGTATGATCACACTTAGGGTAAATAGGGTCCATAGTTGCAACAGACTAAATTTAGGTGGTTACAGCCCTATATAGGCTTAGGTGTCTAAATTGAATCTCAGAGACATCTTAGTGTGGGATTGGTGTTTCATTTCATCTAAAATGGTTGTATAACATTGATAGAACCCTTGTTCCATCCATGGATTACTTGGTTCTATTTTTTTCCTATTGTTCCCTTAAGAGTGTTGAAGATTGGGTAGAAGACCTAGTCTTGTCATTGTGGGTTTTGGGAACTCTTTAGTAGAGCCCTATACCGTGTGGGAGTAGGGGTATTATGAAACTCTAGTGATTCATTTTGACATAGTTTGGGGCTATGCTCCAAGTGGTATCAAAGAAACTAGTAGATCTTTGAAGGAAGACAAGTTGCAATCATGTTAGAAGGTGGAGATGACAATGAACTTCCTAATAGGATGACGAATGCTGAACTACTAAGAGTGTTGAAAGAGCATGATGCAGAGAGGAAGTTGATGAGGAAGGAAATTGAAAGGCTCAAGGAACAAGTCAAGAAAGGGAGTAGTGGAAACTCTGGAGTTGAAGAGTAGGGGAGTGATGAAGAAACCCCTTGGCAGGAGGATGAAGAAGAATAAATCCCTGCAGAATAGAGGTTTCTCTTGAAGACTTTAAAATCCATGGAAATAAGGACCATGGATACTAAACTTGACCTACCTATCTATAATGGGAAGATGGATCCAGAAGAAGTCATGGATTGGATTGATGCACTCACTAGTTTATTTGATTGTGAGGAGATACCCGAGCATCAAAATTTTAAGATAGCAAAGTCCAAGTTGAAGGGATCTACCCCAACTTGGTGGAATTTCACTCAAGCAAAGAGGGTGAAGATGGAAAAGAACCTAGTAAGCACATGGAAGAAGATGATGACCTTGGTGAAGGAATCCTATGTGCCTGCAGACTATGAATTTCAATTTCATAACAAAGTCTAAGGCATAAGGTTATGGGCATCTCAAGCTATACTGAAGAATTCCAAAAGCTTACCATGAAATCTAAGTTGGTTGAACTAGAGAGTGTCAAACTTGCTAGTTATATGCAAGGGTTGAGGATAAACATCCAAGATGAACTAATTTTGTGTTCCCCTACTACTGTCCAAAAGTACTATCAATTAGCACTGAAAGTTGAAGAAAAACTCAAGAGGAGGCAAGTGCAAAGTGGAAGAGGCAGAGGCTAGAGAGACTTTGGTAATAGAGGAAGAGGGACGAACAATGGGAGAAGAAAAACTCCTAGGAATTTTGGAGAGACCAGTCATAGGGAAACTAGCCAAGAGAAATCCTTTAGGGAAGGTAGTTCTAGAGGATCCTATAGAGGAAGGAGATGAGATTCAAGGGGAAGGTTTGGAGGAAGAAGTTCAAGACCTCCAAGATGTTACAAATGTAACGTCCAACTAGGGCATTTAGCATCCAAGTGTCCAGAGAAGGAAAGCAATTAGGAAGAGAGAAGGGAAAACATGGTTAGAGAAGAAGAGAGCCAAGGATACAATACACATGGTTCTTGTGCACCACCTAAGGAAGGAGAAGTTCTTACGATGAGAAGGACACTATTGAAGGCTCCAAGAACTCAAGAACCATCTCAGAGGAAGAACTTATTCAGAACCACCTGCAAAGTGAGAGACAAAGTCTGCAAGATGGTGATTGACAGTGGGTCTACAGACAACTTGGTGTTAGAATAAGCAGTAAAGAAGCTGAAGTTGAGAAGGGTACCCCATCCAAACCCTTAAAAGGTATCATGGATCACTAAGAGACAAAAAAATATCATAGAGGAGCAAGCTTGGGTGGAACTCCAAATTGGAAACTACAAATACAAAGTTCTTTGTGATATTGTCCCAATGGATGCCTATCATTTTCTACTTGGGAGACCTTGGCAGTATGATGTGGAGGCTCATCATGATGGCAGACTGAACACCTACATAATCAATCACAAAGGTGATAAGGTAACATTCTTGCCACTATCTAATTTTGCAGAGGAATAAAAGGATCCTAAATTTTTATTTGTAGGAGAAAAAGAGTTTTTGAAAAATTTGAAGGAAGAAAGAACCCCTTGCTATGCTTTAGTCATTTTTCCTAAAGATGAAAGACCTAAGAGGGTTGAGAAAGAAGTAAAACCCCTAAGGATAGTAGGCCCTAAAGAAGTTGTAGACCTAATTGACCATTATAAAGATATTGTGACCAAGGACTTGCCAAATGAGTTGCCCCCTACTAGAGACATCAGTCACAACATAGACTTGATCCCAGGAGAAACCTTTCCCAATAAGGAAACATACAATTTAACTCTTGAATAGAATAAGGAGATGGAAAGGAAGATTCAAGAACTCTTAGATAAGGGTTTAATCACTAAGAGTATCATTCCTTGTGCAGTACCTGCTCTTTTAGCCCCTAAGAAAGAAGGCACATGGAGATTGTGCACTGATTCTAGAGCCATAAATAGAATCACAATTAGGTATAGATTTCCTATGCCTAGGATAGAAGATCTATTGGATCACTTAGGAGGTGCAAGGTACTATTCTAAGGTGGATTTAAAAAGAGGCTACCACCAAATAAGGATTAGGGATGGTGATGAGTGGAAGAATGCATTTAAAACCAATGAAGGCTTGTATGAATGGAGGGTGATGCGCTTTGGCCTATCAAATGCTCCTAGCACATTCATGAGGTGCTCAAACCATTCCTTGGAAATTTTTTCATAGTGTACCTTGATGAAATCCTTATTTTTAGCAAGAATAAGGAGGAACATTTGGATCATCTTAACTTGGTCCTAAGGAGATTGCATGAAGAGAAGCTTTTCATAAATTTGGAGAAATGTGTTTTTATGCAGGAAGAGCATGTTTATTTGGGATTTGGGGTCTCATGAGGGAGCATCAAAATGGACCCTGAGAAGGTAGAAGCCATCTTGAATTGGCCTTCTCCTAGGACAATGATAGAAGTCAAAAGTTTTCATGGACCTGCATCTTTTTACAGAAAGTTCATTAGGAATTTCATTCAGTTGTGTGCTCCTATCCTTGAAACCATTAAGGGTGGATAGAAGTGCAAGTTTGTGTGGATCAAAGATGCAAAAGAAGCCTTACAAATGCTTAAGAAAAAGGTAACGGAGAAAACTATCTTAGTTTTTCTTGATTTTCAAAAGATATTTACTATTGAATGTGAAGCTTCTAACCTAGATATAAGGGCTGTCTTGAGCCAAGAAGGGAGGCCTATAGACTTTTTTAGTGAGAATCTGAATGAATAAAAGAGGAAATAATACTCTTATGACTTGGAACTATATGCCTTAGTCTATTCATTGAAGAAATGGAGGCACTAACTCTTTCCAAAATAATTTGTTGTCTTCACAGACAACCAAGCTTTATGTTTCTTAATCAGTCAAGCGAAACTAAGCTACAAACACATGAAGTGGGTGGAATCAATACAAGCCTACACATTTTCAATAAAACAAAAGAAGGGATTTTCCAATAAGGTGGAAGATTCATTGAGCAGGAGAACTCTAGTTGTGCAACAAATCCAACTCCAAAGTGTAGGGATTGATTCACTGAAGGACATGTATAAGAATGATGATGATTTTAGTGATATTTATAAGGTGTCTTCTGACTTTTTAGAGGATTATCATGTTGAGTATGAAGATTATTTGATTCAAAATTGACTCTTGTTCAAAGGACACCAATTATGTGTTCCAAAATGTTCAATGAGGGAGAAAATCATTAGAGAAAAGCATGCAGGCAACATGGGAGGATATTTTGGTTTGGAAAAAACATTGGAATAGGTGAGAAGGTTCTATTATTGGCCTAAACTTTAGACTAAAGTAAGGAATATTGTAGAGACATGCACAATCTGTCAAAGAGCCAAGGGTACATCCACAAATGCAGGACTATACCAGCCTCTACCTATTCCTACAAGGCCTTGGGAGAGTTGCAACATGGATTTTGTGATGGGATTGCCTAGAACACAAAAGGGATATGATATTATTTATGTTGTAGTGGATAGGTTTAGCAAAATGGCCCACTTTATCCCTTTGAAAAGTACTAATGATGCATCATCAATTGAAAGTTTGTTCTTTAAATAATTTGTGAGGATTCATGGCTTACCTCAAACCATGCTATCTGATAGAGATGTAAAGTTTTTTTGGTCACTTTGGGAGGACCTTATGGAAGAGGTTAGGGACCAATATAAGCTTTATTTCTACCTACCATCCACAAACTGATGGGCAAACTGAAGTGGTAAACAAATCACTTGGCAATCTGCTTAGATGTTTGACAAAACAATATGGATACAAGTGGGATGCAGTCCTACCCCAAGAAGAATTTACTTTCAATGACTCAGTCAACAGGAGCACAGGGAAGAGTCCTTTTCAGATTGTCTATGGGAAAATTCCAAGAGGCATCTTGGAACTCAGAGAATTACCACAAAACACTCCAGTCAGTGCTCATGGAGAAGAGTTTGGAGAGATTATGAAAGAAATTCATGACTCAGTGAGATTGGCACTTAAGAAGAGTGTAGACAAGTATAAGAAAAATACAAGCATAAGAGAGATGTTCAGTTGTAGGTTGGAGATTTTGTGTGGGCATATTTGAAGAAGGAAAGATTGCCTAAGGGAAAGCACAGTAAATTACTCATGAAGAAAGTAGGACCCTGTCTAGTATTGAAGAAGTATGGGTTGAATGCATATGAGATTGAAATAACCTCACACCTTGGTATCTCCCCCTATATTAAATATTTGTGATCTAAACCCATATAAAGGTGATGTGAATGTAGGTTCTAAAGTACATGTGGAAGAGCTTGAAGAGGTTGTTGCAAGTATACCCTCTTATGTACCCAAGGAGCTTGAGAAGATTTTGGGCACCAAGATCATCAAACAAACAAGAAAGAATGTTTACAAGAAATATTTGGTCAAATGGAAAGATAGCCCTGAGGAGGAATTTGTATGGATGGATGAACAAGAAATTCAGAGGCATGGCTCCAGTTTAGAAGACCTCATCTCAAGAGGACTTGAGATCAATGCACCCCGGGAGTATGGTGCAGGAGCACCCTCAAGTTCATCCATTGAAAAATCATCAGTGGACCCAAATATAAAGGGTTAGGTTTGTGATTGGATCTTGGATCCAGTGTTATTAATAAGTCCTAAAATTTAAGACAAGGGGACACTAAGTGATGTTTTAAACTTAGTTGTCCACCTCAGTCAATTTGGACAATTTTGGGTAGATTAGGAAAAAATGGTCTAGGGATCCTAAGAAAGGGTAGGAATGTCATTGTAGTCCTTATAAAGTTCCTAATGGATTAAAACCACATAACTTTACAAGTTTAGTTACAATTGATATTTTTTACAAAAATTTGTCAATGTTGCATATTGCAACTTTTGGCAAAAAGTTGCAACTTTTGAATCCCAACGTTCACAACCACTTTTGTCAATTGGAATCACTTGGGAAAGGTACGTAAAGGTGGAAAACCTTACTCCAAAGTTGGAGTGGATGAATTGTAAAGTTTTGCATTGAAATCAATAAAATTCAAACTGTATTTCTGAGTTGTATGGATCTGTATGGATCTCAAGGCACCATTGAAGGATTGGAAAAGTTGATCCAATGTCTTGGTTGAATTTCCAATTGGTTTGAAGTCTTTAAGTGCAGGGGATCAAAAGATATATATTTTTGATTGCCCACTGGTCTCAGGAAGGCCCTAACTAGGGTTTCGATGCACATTTCATCTTTCCTAGAGACTCCACCATGGGAAAATTCTAAGAATTTGGGGAGAGAAAGGGAGGAGGATTTAATTTAATACTTTTAAGGTCTTAGATTAGGAGGCATTCGATAGAGGGAGAAATGATTGAATCCTCTAGACAAGCATCTACATGTGACTATCCAGAGTTGGGTTTTTGAGGCACATATCGGGCCAGGGGTGGAATGGAAGTCTAAATACTTGGATTTGGATGTTGTTTGTGATACCACAAGTTTTCCAATTGGTGGGATAAAAAATTGAATTGAGATTCAAGTACTTGCTTTGTAAAAGTGGCCTACTACCCTATCAAGCCTAGGAGAGAGTTGAGGACAACAGGAGTTAGGGTATTGGTCAGGATACCTATCTTGGAGGGTGTTGTTTGTGGATGGATTGAAGTTTTTGAGGGTGGTTAAGACTTTCTATGGTGGATTTCCAAGTAAGTTTCCCTTAGAAATCCATATTTTCTCCTTGTAGCCCTATATAGGTTTAGGTGTCTAAATTGAATCCCAGAGACATCTTAGTGTGGGATTGGTGTTTAATTTCATCTGAAATGGTTGTCTAACATTGATAGAACCCTTTTTCCATCCATGGATTAATTGGTTATAGTCGTGTCCTATTGTTCCCTTAAGGGTGTTGAAGATTGGGTAGAAGACCTAGTCTTGTCATTGTGGGTTTTGGGAACTCTTTAGTAGAGCCCTAGATTGTGTGGGATTAGGGGTATTGTGAACCTCTAGTGAGTCATTTTGACATAGTTTGGGGCTCTTCTCCATATTCATAGAACTTAATGAAAGGAATTTTGATGTGGTTGTAGACAGGCTAGGATTTTTTCCAGAGCCTCTAGTGCCAAAATCGCTCCTCATAAGTTGGTGGTAATTGGTTGGAATGAAGCCCTTCCTATTTGGATAGATTCAAAGGGGTGAGGATGGGTTGGGATACATTATATTAAAAAGTATCTTAGAATCCTCTTTTCACTTAGCCCTTCTACCAAGGATATGTGGGAATAGTTATATTCTAAAATAGAAAAGAAACATCAAAAATGGAAAAATCATTTACTCTCTATATCTGGGAAATTTTAGGTGGTTCAAAATGTGTTATCCTAATATGATATAAACTTCACATATAAATTTATATTCTCCAATTATCTAGTAAACAAACTAGAAAAGATCATTAGGGACTTTCTCTAGTTTGATGGATAGGGTAACCACAAGAGGCACAATGTTTCCTGGGACTGGTGTTGTGTTCCAAAACACTTGGGAGGGATTGGATTTAGAGATTTTAAGGAACATGGTATGTCCCTTTATTATAAGTGGATATATAAGGATTTGAATTCTAGTGAACCATGGAAAATCCTGATTAGGAATAACATCTCTCTGTCCAAATTGAAAAAAGGTAAAGTTTGGAAAGATATTATCTTTCATGATGTGTTGGTTGGCAGTTTTGAGATCAGGTTTTTTGGATCTCCTATTTTTACTTCTCTATGGAAGGAATTTTTCAATGTTAAAAATATTTTGATTCATAAGGAGGTAGTTGTGCATTCACCCACATATATAATGCTGGGTAGGTCTATTTGGTGGGGATAGTTTTGAATGATAAGCCCCTAGCACTTACCCAATGTTATTCTGCAAAAGCTTGGTTTTATTTATACATTAAGACCATTGAAGATATCATGGTGAACAAAAAACTATGTTCTTGGGAGGATTTGGGTGGAACGTTTGGAATTCCACCATCTCACAAGAAGAAATTGTATCTTATTAGCAAGGTTTTTGGTCCCATATTCCCGATGAATATTCTTACCTCTAACCAATTTATGGAAAAATTGAGATGGAAGGATGACACACCATTTTCTAAGATTAAGATGAAGTAGATATATTAGATGCTAAGTGATTAGGAACATATCATTGCTTGAATTAATGCATCATGGGGTTGTCTATGGTCTGAATCCAGGTGGTCCTTTGTGTTGGTTAGGATGTGGAGGAGTCGGTGTGAACCCAAGAAAGTCTACGTTAGATGGAAATTGCTCCTTAAAAAGGTTTTTGTTAGGGATGTCCTTTCTTCCTTGGGGCTACAGCCTATGTGTTGTTCATTTTTCAATGTGTTAGAAATTGTGAGTTATATCTTTTTTGAATGTTCTTTTTCTACCTGCATTTGGTCCTTCTTTCTTGATCATCCTATCGTCTGGAACACCTCCCTTGGTTTGTCTTGGGTTGAAGTGATAGCTAGCTTTGTGGAGATTTTTAATGATACTCTTAATGATTTTTGGTTTGCCCTATTTTGTGAAGTTTTATGGTTTTTGTGGTGTAGGAGGAATGAAGATTTTTTACAACACAAGAAGAGGAGGCTAATTGAGTTTAATGATAAAATCACATTTCTTTTTATCATGACACAAGTATCTAGAGTCATTGAAATTTTGAAGGATAGATTCATTATTCTTTCCCAGCAAGGGGTGATGCTACTGTACAAATCATATATCAAGTTGACACATTTGTTCCATGCATATAAAGGAATGTTAAAATAGGAATAACTTAACGCACTAGAGAAAGTATTGAAACATAAATAGATTACAAGAGAAAAGGTGGAAGTAGAAAAAAAGAACCAAAATAACCAGATACACTGATTAAACTAAAGTTAGCAATAATATTGTGGGTTCATGGGATTGATGACCAATGCTCTTTTCTATTCTATATAAACTTGATCGATGGTTTACTATGTAATGTAATATGATGTAGTCTAGCTTTTGATTATACTGCTGAGATAGTGCATTTAGACCTTACAATTTTTTGATAGATCTTGATGGTTAAATTCATGAGATATCAATTATGTATTCATAAACTATTACTAATAGAAAAAAAATCCAAGTAATTATGAAAATTTGGGGACGTAAGTCATTAAACCAAATAATCTAGCATATAATATTAATTTCCACTTTGTATAACAATGTAGAAATAACATGCCAATGCATATATATATATATAATCATAAGAATACATAGTGCACCACACATACACACACTCTCATTAATGTAATAATCATAAGAATACATAGTGCACCACACACACACACACACAGACTCTCTCTCTCTCTCTCTATATATATATATATATATATATATATATTCAGTTCATTATTATCTCATTAATGTAATAATCATAAGAATACATAGTGCACCACACTCTACAAGGAGTCAAACAATAGCAACTCAAGTCCATGCATGAATACCAATTAGTAACATTGCACAAGGAGGTTCACACAAGAAACAAGCCACTCAAGGGATAATCAACACCTGAAACAATCAACAATTAGTATATACATATCATCTATAAATATATAACACATGGAAAAATAGCCACAATTTATAAGGCATCCACACACTCAGACCTCACAAGGATCACCAAATACTTAGAATCCAAGATTAGTACAACACCCAAGAAGTCTAAAATGCTTTAAAGAGGTTCTTGCACAAGGGTATCATCCATCCCTGATAGGTGTAAATATCTAAGAGGTATTATTTATTTACTATTTGTCACTTGGGATGGTTCCCAAGGAAGACTTAGGAATTCATAACTTAGGTACCCAAGCAACAAACAAACACTAGCTCATGAAACTACATGAACGCGCTCACACATCCACAATATCCACTATGCGGGAAAAATAAATACAAAGATCCCAATGTATGAACATTGGATTTGATACCAGATGTAATGCCCCTCCAAGGAACCCTTGGAACCAAAGGGTAAAACATGCACTTAAATTTTTTTTTTGACAAGTAAACATACCATAAAAAAGTGCATCACATAAACAATAAACCACATCTCCAGATAACTTCATGATAAATACATGTTCATGTACTAGCGTAAGTCTTTACAATCAATTCCAAGGGTTCCCAAGCACTAACACAGAGGTGTGAATGAAATAGGAAAGTTCAGGCCACCCAATGAGAGTTAGGATCACATCCACGAACCTCACGAGTCAAGACTGAACCATCGTCAATAGACAATCATTGAGGAGACAAGCACATCCTCGTCGTCATACAAAGTAGTAAGCTAACAACTAGCAAGGAGAGGGAAAAAAATCACCTATGAAAGAGAATCTGATCTCTTTTAATAAAAATGGAATCTAGTTGAAAAAGGGTATCTGGAACAATACATAGGTTTTTCAGAGAGTGTACAAATATACACTTTGTCCTAGATATGAAACTTCTCCCAGAAACAAAGATAGATTTACCAAAAATGAAACTTCTCAAAGAAATGAAAAAATATTTACCAAAATGAAACTTCTCCCAGAAATTAAATAAAAATTACTGGAAACAAAAATTTGTCCCCAGAAACAAAATAAAAAATGAATATAAAAGAAACTTTGATCCCAGAAATGAAATAAAAATGATTGGAAATGAAACTCTACTTCAAGTGGATAATAGGACCTTTCGCAGGCCATAAATTTTGCATCTGACATCCGATTCACTCCATTCAAAATGTGTCAAAAAGATCTTGAAAAACTCTATAATAAATTTGACCTAAAATAAACCTATTACATTATAAATTTATACACCATAAAAGATAATCAATCAAGGCCCAAAATCTAATAGTTGATGCCCAAAACCTGCAATAGATAGGGTAACTTAGTCCAAAGATCGGATGGGCTTTCTAACACTAATGCATGACATGAAATATAAGCTAGATCCACAACAGTGAGTACCAGATACATGAAAATTGAGGCATTACTCACTCGATTGCAAATCAATAATATAATCATAACTACTCTAAGAATGAAAGTGGGAGAGCGTCTATGTGAAAATCCCTATTGTTTTTGGGAGAGTTGTAATGAGGATATTGAGAAGATTGTATTGAGAGTGAGTGATTTTGGGTTGATGGATTTTCCCATATGTTTCCATCAATTCCAAAGGGGGATATTTTTGGAATTAGCTTATGTTGTTGTTTTTTGCATTCATATTTTGTCACTAATGTCAACATATGTTTCTATGAAGGCAAGTGAGACTGGTTACTATTGTTGTTGGGTGACTGATGAAAGTTTACTGTATGGTTGTTTTAGAATGAGAGAAGATGGTTATGTGTACAAGGATGTTTTGTGATCTTATTTCTAAGATTGTATGGCTTACTATTGCAAATGGAGTGAGTTACAAATGTTTTAGTGAAAACTGGGTACTGGACTATAACTGATCCTTGACAGAGTTAGTCTCTATATTTTGAGGATAAATTGTGTATGATAAGGATTAATGATATGTGAGATTGGGGAATGTCAGGAGACATGTTTAGGAATGTTTTTTTATAATTTTTGGGTCATAGGATTCTTGGTAACGTCAGCTATGGCATTTGTTCTGAAGGAGACCTATTTGGGGTTGTCTTCAGAGATGTAGCGTGTATTATGGAGTGCGAGAATGGATTGCAAATATTGGATTATATTTGATTAATTTTAATTGATGTTTACTTGTTATAGGTACCATGTGTATCTTAGCAAGGGGTTAAGTGATTATTTGTGCATTGGGTAAGTCTTAAATGGACGACCTATTTTCTTATTGTAAATCTGTATAAAAGAAAGTTGTTTTCTTTTATGGAAAGAGAAAAACAACAAAGTTTGGATGCTACTATATGCAGCCTAAAATGGTCGCCTAGACTTTGGGCCCCATTTATTATTTTATCAAATTTCTGAATCAATGTTTTGGAATATTTTCAATTCAAATCAATTTCCTTGATCAAATTGTAATTAATTCAATTATTCAATTATTTCAATATTTCCTAAGGTTTGATCATTTTTATCTAATTAAAAGATTTAATCTCCCTTTTAATTAAATAAAATTCCTCTTATTTAATTAAAATATTTAATCTCCCTTTTAATTAAATAAAATTCCTCTTATTTAATTAAAAGATTTAATCTCCCTTTTAATTAAATTCCTCTTATTTAATTAAATTCAATTCCTCCCATTTAATTACATAAAATTCTTCTAATTTATTTAATTGAAAGAAAACCCCTCTTTTAATTAAAGAAATAAAAATCCCCACTTAAAGCACTTTATTTATTGAAAAAGGAAATAAATTAAATGAAAAAGTAAATAAAATTCATTTTTCCTCACATCTTTCTAAGTGGTGGGTTTTTGCCTCTTAATCATAGCCTTTGATTTTTGCCTCTTAATATCAATCATTCACTTTCCTTTAAAAGGAGACCTCTCCTTCTCATTTTCATATATTAGGTTTTTTTAGTATTGTTATGTTGCAAGTTTGGAGAGCAATTTTAGAGGAGCATTTGAGCATTTGAGCTTGGATATTGAAACTTCTCTCTTCTTGTCTCATTCTTTTTTGCATTCATGGCTCCTCATATAGATTAGAATCATGTTTATTTCCATAGATTAGATTTTCATTCATATTTCTTTTCATAGACTAATATGCATTGCAATCATATAGATTAGATCTCATTTCCATGCATTCAAATCTCTCATTTCATGGTGTATTTGCAATAGACACAACTAGGTCAATCTGAGGGCC
>MU223408.1:444613-463086 GCA_018584345.1 Thuja plicata | reverse complement strand
AGGGCCTTCATTTTACATTTTTACACATCCATGACTAGAGAGCTATGGATCGATATTTGAGGCCTCATTCTTGAGAAACCTTGAATGGAATGATTCATAGAAGTGTGACAACATTTATGCACACATCTATAAGCTTGTTTATGCGAAGTCTATTGATGTAGAGAAGATAATGTGATTAAGAGACTTCATTGGAATTGATCAAGATAAGACATTTTCTCTCAGACAATTCACTAGATTGTATATTTCTTATATACACTTGTATTTCAGACAGTAAGTCTTGAGGGTGGATTTAACCTTCTTTAGGCAGTGAGCCTATGATTACTCTTGACTCCTACCAGGGTCTGTCCTTTAACAGGGAATATGTACTATACTGCATTAATAAGCTCCTAACATGGATAAATATTTAAGCAGGGATACTATACTCTTAGTACATTATTTGTGGGTGCTAATTCCCATTGGGGTTTTACCTTTTGCAGGGTTTCCTCAATAACAAGGATTGTGTTATTGTGTTGCATTTACTGTGTTATCATTTGGATTAAAGTTTTGGCTTATTATGTTTAATGTTTAATAATCTGTCTCACAAATGATTCGCCCCCCTGTCAGTTGTGTTGGTGGACTGTTATTCTCACCACAAATATACACTTTGTCCTAGATATGACACTTCTCCTAGAAATGAAGATAGATTTACCAAAAATGAAACTTCTCAAAGAAATGAAGAAATATTTACCAAAATGAAACTTCTCCCAAAAATGAAATAAAAATGACTGGAAACAAAACTCTGTCCCCAGATTAAAAATGAATAAAAATTAAACTTTGATCTCATAAATGAAATAAAAAATGTTTGGAAATGAAACTCTACTTCAAGTGGATAACATGACCTTCCGGATGCCATAACTTTTGCATCCGACATCCGATTGAATCCGTTCAAAATGTGTTGGAAAGATATTTACAAGCTCTATAATAAATTTGACCTAAAATAAATCTATTACATCATAAATTTATACACCATACAAAAAATATATCAAGGCCTTAAAAGCTAATAGTCATTGATGCCCAAAACCTGCAACACATAGGCTAACTCAGTCCAAGGATCAAATGGGATTTTCGACACTAGTTAGTACCAGATACATGAAAATTAAGAATTTACCCACTCAATTTAAAATCAATAATAAAATCATAACTAATGTAAGAATCAAATGGTACATGAGCATATAAATACCAAGAGCATATATAAATGAATCAACTCTAAGTACAATATTAGAAAGAGAAGAATGTACCTAAGTCCATATTGTCAATCAAGATTGCACCCATAGTGAAAAGTTTAAGACCTTGCAATCCTATTGGAACTTGGAAAGATTCTCACTAGTCAAAATGAGAACAAATATCTGGATCATAGGTCGTCTTCCTCCTTGTGATCACCTAAAACTAATTTGACTGGAAAAGGGTTAAAAGGATATGCTTGTGTAAATAAAATTCTAGATTATTAGGTGATGCATCAATAATAACTTGCAACATAATCCCAAAAGAATCCTCACATAGATAATGAAAACACAACCCAGTTAGACAAACCCTACAAAAATGACTCTATGATAGGTTTTTTATCAATACTAAAGAGAAAAAAAAAACATATGTTTTCATAGTCACTGAAATCTAAAATACAGTCATAAATATGCAATATGGGTCATAGTATTTTGTATTATAATTGAAGGAATACTGATCAAATAAAGGTAAAGAACACAATAATTTAACTTATAAACTCACAATCAAATATGATCACAAAAAAATAAATGGGAGGAAAACTCAGTCTATGTATAAAATCTCAGAAAATCTATAGCAATATGCTCCAATACCACAATGCTCAATCTTGCAAAGTGAAAAATTGGCCAAAAAGAAAGAAGTCCCCAACTTATGAGCTCCAAATACAAGATATAGAGCCAAAATAAGAAAAGGGTCAAGCAGATGAGAAAATCAAAGAGAAAGATGGGTCAAACTACTGGAAACATCTAGTTGACCACCTCAAAAATCTCCTAGACCCAAGTCTAACTCATGTGGAACTTCAAATCAACTTAATTACCCCAAAATCATTCTTAAAATCATGCAAATCCAAAGGGGTTAGATGCAACTAAAAATCCCTTCAAAATAGGTGTGTAACTACAAGACATTGAAGTCCAAATGCTCTAGGAAGCTTCTCAACTGATGTCTAATTGAAATTGAGCTAAACACCCTTCAAAACTTCTCCAGAACTGAAAAAACACCCCTCAATATGCCCAGTGAAACTGAGAGAAAACACAAAATCTCCCCCTTTACTATATCAAGAGCATGTCGAAAGAAGAATCCCCTCATGCATATAAAAAAATTAATAATTATTTATTTATAACTTCAAAAATTAATTATTATTATTACAAATTTCAATAATCATGCAAGTTATTTTTGGAGGATACCATTTTATTTATTATTATATTATATATTTTGAATAGTAATCATTACTACCAAACAAAATATCAAAAAATTTAAACAAACAATATAATAATAAATTATTATTATTAATACTTAAATTATATTTATCAAATGATATATGTTAGCATTTAATATATATAACTTAAATATTAATAATTATTATCAACCCATGGGTTAAATAATCCCACCAAAATAGGGGTAAAGGCCTTTTACATTGATGATCTCTTAAGGCTTTTGAAACCCCAAGCTCATATGGTCTTTTCCATTTTCATTTTTCATACTTTCTCTTGCCCTTTTGCTAGAGAATTCTACATGTTGCCGCCACATGAGACTAGGGTTTGGTTGAGAAAATTTAGAGGGTTTGATGATCATTTGGATGGTATTCTCTACAAAGATCATAATCTTGTAGTCCGTTCCTAAGAATTAGAGCTCTGGAGTGTTTTTCACTGATTTCTTGAACTATTCTGAGAAGATCTATAGGTACTCTCATCTCTTGATAAAAATTCAAAATGGGTATTCTAGAAAGCATGATCATGTCTCACTACACACATGCTGAAAAATTTACACCATAAATACACAGTTACTTGTGGCCATGACTTTTATTATGTGGATCATCATGGTCCATATTTTGTGCAAATGCTAAGGATAAATTATTTGAACATGGATTATTTATGTTATACTATGACAAACATTATTCTAGCTACAGGATCTTGAGGTTTTATGATCTCCTTTCTATAACTGTGACTAATATGAATGTATCTATCCACTTTTGCACTTTTGAAGTCCTTTTACTGATTGAAAATATGGTGTGCTGATTTGATCTATGAATCATGAATTTGTATTGCCACCATATATGTGCCTTCTTTATGGTATTCTTGCACTTTTCACTATCATCCCATCTCTTTCTCATTAAGAAAAGATATCACCGATTTAACATTGTAAGTTATTGTTCACTGTATTTCCCCAGTCATGTATCTTACTGTGGTACTTTATGACTCTGATCACTATTACCTTCCTTCTGATTCATTGATTGGAAGAAATCCAAAACATGCTATCCTTGCATTAATTGTGTATTGGTTCTCAATATTTAGCTATCATTTTCCATAAAAGAATATTTCACATGCATTGTTTTCTTGGTCTTGATACCTTTCACCTCAAAAATATATCACTTATGACATCATAGTATTATTTTGGTCTACATTTCAATGCTTTGTTATTTTTTACTGTACCTTTCAATTGCCAAATGTACATTTCTTTTAAATAATCAGAAGGGTGTTCCTGTAACTATCCTATGATATTGAATTGTTACTTTCTTTGTATCCTTAATCCCTACACTTGTTAGCATATGTTGTTCTTTGATCACCCAAATGTATTCATAGAAAAATGAATGAAATGGCATGCATTTTCCTTGACTTTGATGTTTATTTGTAAATGATAATACATGTTGTCTTTTTCATTGCATTTATTTTCTGATTCTCTTATGTTTGTGGCTACTGGAAGTTGATTCATGAATTAGTACTCTTATGCCATCATATATTTCTTTGTATGTATGTCCTTGAGTAACTGAAATCAACTTGCTGAATGTGTAACAACTCTACTTATTTCTTCTCATTTTCACTTGAACATGAATTCCACTCTATGGATTACTCTCTACTTCATAATGATTTTATAGATGTTACTCATAAACATCAGTTTTGAAAGTTCCATTCTTTATGACTGTCCCGGTTTTGATAGTTTTGATTTTGATAGTTTTGATTCTGTTATTCATAAATTTCATTCCAAACAATATTTGTGAAATCTCTCCAGTGGAGATGTAGAAAACTAGGTTTACAAAATCATATACAACATTAAGAAAGATCCACATGTCCTTTCACATGTCCTTGGGAAACTTATTGTTGGAATGTCATGCCCTTTGGCCTCAAGAATGTCAAAGCAACATATCAGAGATCAATGACCACAATCTTTCATGTTTTCATGCATACCTTGGTGGAAGATTATGTTGATGACCTACTCTACAAGTATACTACTAGAAAAGATCATCTAAGCATTCTGGCCAAGATCTTTTGGAAAATGGAAGGATATAAGCTTCAATTAAATCCCCAAAAGTGTGTTTTTGGAGTGGTTTCTAGAAAAATCCTAGGGTATATTATTTCTCAAAGAGGTATTGAAGTGGATCCTAAAAAGGTGCAAGATATTTTATAGATGCCTCTGCCAAATACTCTAAAAAAGCTGAGAATTCTACAAGGGAAATTACAGTCTATCCACTGGTTCATTGTACAACTCGTAGATAAGTGCAAATCCTTCCAAAATCTGTTGCATAAAGGTGTGACTTTTCAATGGAATGAAAAAAGTGAGCAAGCTTTCCAACAATTGAAAGAATATCTACTACATCCTCCAATTTTGATGCCTCTCATTCCAGGCAACCCATTCATCTTGTAAATTTCTTCTTCACAAACTGCAATGGGCAATCCTCTCGCACAACATGATGAAAAAGGAAGAGAAAGAGTTGTGTATTATATAAGCAGAACACTGGTTGTATATGAATTGAATTATTCACTCACTGAACAAGCCTATCTTTCTGTAGTTTTCATAACATAGAAACTAAGACATTATATGCTACATCAGAAAACATTGCTCGTATCCTAGATTGACCCATTGAAGTATCTTTTAGGAAAAGCAACTCTCACAGGCCACCTATGCAAATGGGTCATGCTCCTGAGTGAATTTGATATTGAGTACGGAGACAAAAAAGTAATTAAAGGCCAGGTGATAGAAGATCAGCTTGCAGACACACCAGTTCTAGATGATCACCCATTGCTCCCAGATTTTCCAGATGAGTCTATTTTCACATTCACCAACTCTAATGAATGACAAATTTATTTTGATGGCTCACACACTAGACATGGATTAGGGGCAGGCATCATGTTTGTCAATCCACAAGGCGATGTAATACCAAAATCCTACAAAATTGCATTTGAATGCACCAACAACATCACCAAATATGAAGCCCTTGTCACTGGACTCAAGCTTGTTTTTTTTAAAGCTTGGACTCAAGCTTGTTATTCAATGAAAAATCCAACATTTCAAAGTATATGGCGACTCCCAATTAGTCATCCGACAAGTAACTAATGACTATGAAACAAAAGATGAAAATTTAGTACCTTACATATAGTTGGCTAATTTTCTAAAGGATCAATTTGTTACAATAATCTTTCAGCAACTTCCCCGGGTACATAATTGTAGACACTCAAAAATGGACAGGCTTGCGACTTTACATTAAAAACACTAATTTTCATCTACTAATTAATGGTTTTTAATTATTAATTAATAATCTATTTTCCTCTAAATTCATTCCCCAAATCATCTAATCAAATTCGCAAAATTAATTAAATAATTAATTTTATTTAATTAATTAATTAATTAAATTCAATTTCCTATAGTTTAAATTCAAATATTTAAACTTACTAATTAAATTCTTCCAATTAAATTAATTTAATTTCATTCAATAAAGTAATTCTAAATAAAAAAGAATTCAATTATCTCACATGTTGAAAACTTTAATTAAATAAATGAATTAAATATTCATTTATCTTCAAAGAGATAACTCCAATCAGATCACATGGGTTACTCCACCCATCTTTCCAGTCCACATGGGTAACTTCACCCACCTCTCCAGTCCATATGGGTAACTTCACCCACCTCTTTAGTTCAAAAAGGTAACTCACAATTAGCTCTTCAGTCAACCAAACTCTGTCTTATCTTTACCAATTGAAGAGGTGGAGTTTACTGATAGCTTCTCCAGTTCCATTTGATCTCAACCGTTCATCTCCCTATCTCTGAGATTGATCTCAACTGTTCATTCCATCCTTAATTCCTATATAATAAACCCTTCATAACCATTTGAAGGATCCAGGATTTCAAGCTCTCGTGCGCCATTACTATGTTAGTTTGGTTCTAGCATCCAAGCCGTCTTGCAATCACGCACACATTTCAATTAGTGAATTATTGATACTTCTCAAGTCATAGACACTGCCCACATCAATACTGAGCATCAAAAATAGCATTTTGGAAGGAGTAGAGAGAGACAATAGAAACTTCAAGCATTTTGGGGTTTGCATTCATTTGTTTTCCTTTCTTTGCTTGTACATTTAATTGGTTATGCTTCAAGTTATTCATTTTAGTAGTATTTGTGTATTGGATTTATATCATTTGTAAAACCTTTGCTACTAACCCTTGCCTTTGGAAAGCTTGGGAACCACGAATCACGAAAAGCGGCGTACATTTTGGTGAACCTGACGTGAACTTACAACCCGCGTGAAATTTGGCCATATCTTTCAAACCGCATGGAATTATTTTATGAATTTTTTTTTGCAAGTTGACGCTGATCTAAGGAGGCCCCAAACACAAATTCAGATTTTTCTGAGTTTTTTTTTATAAATTTTCTGTGATATTTCAGAAAAAAATAATTTCTGGGCACAAATCAGAGTTTCTTTTCAAGAAAATTACATTTTTGGAAAGGTATTAAAATTATAGAGGGGGTTTATTCTCTGTGATTTTAATTTCTGTGAAATTATTTTGCAAAAATAACAGATCTTTTCAAACTGGTCTTTTATGATAAAATGGGTTCCTAGGGCACAAATTAAGAAATTATGATCTAATTTTTTTTGCAAGTATCATTTGACATAAGAAAGCTACAGTCCAAAATTCAGATTTTTCTAAATTTTTTATGATTTTTTATAATTTTTTTATGATATTTCATAAAAATTTAATTTTGGACACAAATCAACATTTCTTATCATAAAAGTTACATTTTTGGAAAGGTATTGAAATTATAGAGGGGGTCTATTCTCTGTGATTTTAATTTCTGTGAAATTATTTTGCAAAAATAACAGATCTTTTCAAACTGGTCTTTTATGATAAAATGGATCCCTAGGGCACAAATTAAGGAATTATGATCTAAATTTTTGTTTGCAAGTATTATTTGGCATAAGAAAGCTACAGTCCAAAATTCAGATTTTTTAAAATTTTTTACGATTTTTTATGATATTTCATAAAAATTTAATTTTTGACATAAATCAGCATTTCTTATCAAAAAGTTACATTTTTTGAAAGGTCTTGAAATTATACAGGGACTTTATTCTCTTTTTTTTTATTTTTTCTGAGAAATATTTTCAAAAAAAGAAAGATCTTTGAAAAAGTTTTCTTTTTGTGTGTTCTTTCTTGATTTCTTGGGGATTGAGAAAATGACTAATGGCCAAGAGGATAATTAGAGGCATACCAGGTGATAGAGCATTAAGAGATACCAGAAGGAGAACCATCAATTATCGATCACAATAAGGGGCTATTCTTAGAATCATAGCTAAAGATAAAAGCGAAGCATACACGAGGTACATTGATTCAATTAAGAGATTCACAGGTAAGTATAAAGTCACCATTAATTTCAGCAATCTCAACAATCCCGGAGTTTTTGGATATTCTGCTGTTTTGGATTGAAAGCTTTCATTTCTGAAGATACTAAACACTTTCGTTGACAGGTACAAATTGAGGAGGCAAGATAACAATACAACTTAAAATTCATTCACTTGTCGATTTGGGTTTAAAAAGAACAGTGTTTGTCACACATCTCACATCTCACATTTCAAAATTGGGCTTAAAATTGACGTGGGGACTAAAATTGAACAAGGCAAATAATTTCTCAATTTGGTGCATTAAAATTGAACAAGAAATCAACACCTACTTTTGGGCTTAAAAATGAACACTTCTGCTTGTGTGGTGGTGTAGCTTAGTTCATATTTTAAATTTTTGGAGCTTAATCAATTTACCTTGTGTCTTGAGTTTTGAGTGCACTTGTACAATCTATTAGACTAAAAATCTGTATACTTTTTAGAAAGGCATGTCCGGGGAATGCCCTTCTTCCTCGGAGAACAACCTTAAACCGGTAATCCTTCCGATCGGTATATAAACAAGGTGTGAACCAAAGTTTCATCTTATCTAGCCAAGCTTAGGTGAGGTGTGTTGATGATAGTCTGGATTTGGTGAATACCCCTAAGGAGCTAGCATGGTCAACTAGGCTCTTAAGTGAGTCACACACATACAAACCGATTGGATAGACGCCACAGACCCTTACTACAACCTTGCTAATTAGAGGCCAACCCATTTTACCTCTGAACATATACCTTATTATAGTGCAAGGGGTTGCAAAATTCCCCCCCAAAGATTCCCAACATATGTGTCCCATGGTATTTGTGTAGTGAAAGAGATCTTCACTCCATGACAAAAATACCTGGAAACGGCAAAAATACGGGCACCTACGTCGTGGACCTTCGTGTCCTAGTAGTGTGACAATTGCTATGTGAGCTAACATACATTTAAGCATTGGGCCTATAACATTGTATTTTTAAGCCATTGACCTACATTAATCTGACTATTCATTATTGAGACCTTGTGATAACCTTGCAACTTGAAAAAGTTGTAGAACACACACATTATCAGTCTTCATTCTTCAAAAAAATAGTGTTTGTTGTGCTTGTTTCCTTGATTAGTTTTTGAAAACACAAAACAAAACATCCAAACTGTCAAAATAAGTCAAATGTGTTAAATTATAGGGTTGTCAATGTTAACTATCTTGCAAATTAGAAGCATTGTTCCAAAATATCAAAATTATCAAGCAGTGATACCCATCTTTTAGTCTTTTTTTGAGACTGTTCCTCTTTTACTGCAATTGCCCACATTGTGCCGCAATTGAAGGAAGTCAACCATAGTTTAACTATTTATTTCCATAATCAACTTGTTTATTACCACAATCAGTGATAACATACCGCAATCGACTATACACTTTACCATAATCGGTGGAGTTTTACCGCACTTGACCAAAGATATTTTACACCTATTTTAAACCTAAAAACATTGAAAGAACTCTTCATTTGGTGTCCAAAACTAGTGTCTATCCCATGAAAATGTGAATAACATTGTGTGAATCTCTAAACATTAAAGATCATCCCTTCTCTAAAAAGTATGATTATTGTCAGAAACATTGTTAGTTCGAAAGCTCAAACTCGAAATACCTTGATCTCATCATATCAAACATCATCATCTTTATCAAAGTGACTTTGTCCAAGGCAAAGGTCAAAAAATCTTATCTTTTTACATCATCACTACTTTGAGATCAAGATATATCAAAATCTATCCTTAGAATTAGCCTTGTCCAAAACATAACTCATACTTCCTTAGAAAGGATATTCTTCTTTGTTTTCTTTATATCACTTGTTTTAGTTACAAAATCTGGACCACACTATGTCTTAAACACCTCATGAAGGGCCTTACACAAGGTCTAAGGCTAGAACACAACCTGATGAGTCATATATCAACAGATTCCCCATTTGGGAAATAGAGCAAGAGAATGATCCTTTCACAAATACCAGTTCTACTCTGTTCCTTAAACAACCCCGTGGGGCAGTTCTTTTCCAAAATGTCACAGAAGAGGAACTAAAGGATATAGAGAAAGATGCTTATTCCACACAAGTAGTTTACACTATTATAGAGAGGAATCTTGAATACTTCTTATCCATGCTGATAAAGAAGGGAGTCAAACTCCCCGTTGAATTCAGTGTATCAACCATATGGCCTGAAAATCTTCTCGCAGGTCAAAACACTACTCAGCCTCCTCAGATACTTCCTGTTGTCTCTCAAATCTTCCCACCATTGGTATTACCCACATTGACACAGATGATACCCAGTCGAACCAATGGCATGAATCAGGCTAGCACATCTTCCACTCAAAGCATGACATGCTCGCAATTGAGTGCACACGTGGTTACTAGTATGCTCCCATGTTTGGTCACATGGCTGGGGCAACCAAGCTCTCAAGCTATGCCTTCCATCACACCAAACACCAACTATTCTTAAAATATGCCATTGCTGCAGTCAACTCATACTAGTCTTGGGATCAAAACCTCATGCTTACAGGGATCCATCTCTACAGGTATGACTTATGGTCAATGCCCACCCAAGGCTACACCTTTTCTCATTCTAACATCGATCCAATCTCTACAACAGCAACCCCAGCTTCAGTTGCCTCAAAATCAACCTCCACAACAAAAACCCCAGCTTCAGTTGCCTCAAATCCAACCCCAACAAGAGAAACCCCAACTTCAGTTGCCTCAAAACCAACCCCAGCTTTAGTTGCGTCAATTCCAACCTCAGCGACATCAACCCAACTTCAACCCCAACCTCAGCAGCAACAATATCAACCCCAGTTTCAATCACAACAACATTTCCAATCCCAACAACAAACACATCAAAACCCACCATGGGCTACTCATGTGCCCCCATTTCCAAATCACTCTGTGGGAAATCAATATCAAGTCCGCAGGATGAAATCCTATGTTCCTACTCAAGGGACATAGAGGCGCAGCCTCATACCCACTACAACACAGAGGAACATCCTCACACATCAACCTCAATATCAAACAGACATGTTAATGCAACAAATGTAAACCCTTCAAACCCAAATGATGGATATGCAAAATCAGGGGCAAACTAAATCCTACACCGTAGAGGATTTATACCTATACCCCTTTGACCATTCTCTCCACATGTCTCCATTCTCAAATCACTTCTCGATACTGAAATCTGACAAATATAGGGGCAATACCAACCCTATTGAACATATTCAAGAGTTTTTTTCTAGTTGCGTCAAAGTTTCCCATGATGAGACATATTTAATGCGACTGTTCCCACAAATCTTGGCCGGACCAGCAATGGAATGGTTCCCAGATTTACCTTATGGTATTCAGTCTTGGGGTGAACTAGCTAAAATGTTCATAGCTCACTTCCATTATAACATTGATGGAGGAATACGACAAACTGCATAACATATGATGTGCCCGAAAATACCTAATAGTAATGTTTGTTGACAATCTAATTCTAGACATGTCATTGACAACAAAATTATAGTTAGATCTAAACTTCACACAATTCATTGAATGAGGAGTTTGTTGTGAGAAGAACTTAGTCAAATGAGGAATCCTTGTAGATCCAACACAAATGAATACAAATAATAATGCAACGGACAAAGCTAAGTGGTGGGAAAAAAATAAAAATGTCACTAGCGATGGTGTCATTGATGTGAAGACAGTCAAATACACATAACCTAAGGTGTCACTGCAAGGCACACCTATGGCCAACCAACAACCCACAAGGCCCACTCAAAAAGCATACACCCAAAACCAACCTCCCCCTATACAAGCGGCCGCTGTGTCAAACAGTCAACAAAAGAATCAATGCAGACCACGGTTTCAATTCTAGCAATGAGATTTCACACCATTAGGAGAGCTGATAGAATTATCTTTACGCAAATTGATACAATTGAATACTATCACTCTCCCTAAAAAATAGGGAATTTGAACAAGATGCAAACAAACCAAGGTGGTATAATAACAAAGACTTCTGCGAGTTTGATCAGGTGAAAGGGAACAAAACATCTAACTATTTTCATTTGAAACACGCTATCCAAGATCTGATTGACATAGGGGCCATCGATGTGACAAATACCCAAACCAAAGGCACAACTAATCACACTATCTTTAATGATACCTTTGATGATCACAACAAGGGAAAAGCCTTCGGGTCTGGTGGAAAGACAAAACAAGTCAACTATACATATGCCAATAGTGATAATGTTATTAATTGCCTCAATCCTTCAGATAGCCATGTGGCTACAATCACTATCAAAGACCAAGGTAACAAATGTGCTGTAACAATGCATCATGCCAGAGTCATCTTGCAAGGAGTACCATACTCATATACTATATCTACCAATCCTAAAGAAAACTCAGATCCACATCCAAGCATAGTGGATCAACTAAAGTGCACACCTACCCAGATCTCCATGTTTGACATATTGCACATATCTCCACAACATAAACTGGCCCTTGACCAAGCCCTTTAGAATGCAGCTATCCCAAGGGACATAACACTTGAGAGCTTCCAAATGATGGTTAACCATATAGCTGCTAACAAACATGCCACATTCATAGAATGTGATGTGCCACCGCATAAACCCTTGCATAATGATCCTTTACACTTACTGGTCCAGGTCCACAAAAGTGCTATCCGTAGGGTCCTTGTTGATGGTGGATCTGGGTTAAACATTTGTACTTTAAAGTTAATCAAGAAACTAGGCTATTCAGAATAAAGCATTGATGTCACAAGGAGGATAAATATCAGAGCTTATGATGAAGAGGAAAGGTCCTCTAAAGGTATTATCATTCTACCTGTCCATATCGGTCTAGTGGTAAGAAACACTCCCTTCCAGATCCTAGATCTTGAGTTGGGATACAACATGCTACTAGGGAGACCCTGGATACATGAAATGCAAGCCGTACCTTTGAAATACCATCAATGCATCAAGTTTCCACACCAGGGAGAGGAAATCATCATAGGGGGAGATCCCAATCCTTTCTAATACTGTAATGCGGTCCAAATCAGAACTGATAACCAGGCACCCTCAAAGCAAGATGCCAG
This sequence comes from Thuja plicata, assembly GCA_018584345.1. Lineage (NCBI taxonomy): Eukaryota > Viridiplantae > Streptophyta > Pinopsida > Cupressales > Cupressaceae > Thuja > Thuja plicata. Next base: position 450,105 of record MU223408.1, on the reverse strand, counting down.
CATCCCATCCTCTTCAGATTCAAATCCTAAGGATGTCACATGGACAACATGAAATATATCCATTAACCAAGATGCAAGTATCCCCTTCTCTTCAAATTCAAATCCTAAGGACGTCACACAGAAAGTGGGCAAAATATCCATCAGTGACAAAGGCTGTGGTGAGTATAGATATGAAGAGGCTTTCACCATCACGCACATGCCTTAGAGCCTGAGAACTTATGGCATGCCACAACCTGTTATTATAACAAAAACCCATAGCCTATTCTATTTAGATGTCCACCCACAACCTTCATCAGATGGGGAGACATAGCAGAAGAAAATCCATTTGAACAAGATATCAGTACATGGTTATACTAAGATACACAAGAGACAATCTGACAAACCCTACTCCTGTCGAACTATGGTAATGGTTATATAATGTTACAAAGATTTGGGTATGATGGTACAATCGGCTTGGGGCAAGACAAAAAGGCATAAAGGAATTGTCTCTCTCTCCAACCTAGGGAAACAAGAGAGGGTTAGGCTATGGGAAACAAAGAGCTGGTCCTATAATCCAATACATCCAAGTTGATCAGGAACAAATAGCAGAGATGCACCGGGGGAACAACACAGAACATGTCTTGATAAGAAACATACTAGCACAGTTGTTGCCCACCAAAGAGGGAACCACACAAACCCGTATAGACCTCCACATAGCAATCGATGGTAACGAAGGAAGTGAGACATTTGAACAGAACTCTATCAAGACTAACTCCCATGAGTATGAGTGGAGGTCCCTTCGCGACTCTAAACTGTCAATCCCAGATTATTCCCCTCGGTCAGACACTATCATAAACCTAGAAGACTTATTTGACCAACTATCCATTGCTGAACAACCCTGCATAGATAAGCATGTCATTTATCATTCCTCTAGTGGTGCATCCACATCACAGTCCAATTTTGTAGGAACTATATCTATAGTCCCTTTTAATCAACTAGAGTAAAAAAACCACAAAAGTATCTATCTTGTACACCGAGAGCTAATAGAGTGGGATCAACAAGGATCGCCTGATTTAGATGTCTTCAAGAATGATGAGGCTATTGCTAATTTCATGGGACTTAGGGAAGGCATGCCATCAAGAGACCTTAAGATAGGCTTCACCATTAACGTCGAAAAAGTGACATATTTTGGGGAGGAAGCTCCTCTTTCTAGTCCACAAGAGAAAAAAGAACAAAAAAATGATAAAAAGCTAAAACAAGACATATCTTCTAGCGAAAGCCTCATTGAGGTGCTAGAAGATGGAAAGAAGGAACTCCTCCCCTTGACAGAGGATAAATCGGCATTACTAGTAGAAGAAATAGAGGAAGTCAATTTGGGAGATGACAAGAACCCAAATAACATATACTTGGAAAAATCACTCACCCCTGAAGAGAGAGAATAGTTTATCAGCTTCTTTAAAGCAAGGATGATCAATTTTGCATGGTCCTACTTGAATATGCCAGGGTTAGATCTAGAGCTAGTACTACATCTCCTGTTGCTACCCAATGCCAAACCTGTCAAGCAGAAGCTAAGAAAGATGTATCACCATATTGCATTGCTAGTCAAGGCAGAGTTGAAAAATATCCTAGATGCCAAGTTCATAAGACCAATACCATACACAGACTGGATATCTAACTTGGTGCTAGTTACAATGCATAGTGGTCAGATACAGATTTGCATAGACTTCAGAGATCTCAACATAGCTTGTCCCAAGGATGAATTTCCCTTACCCAACATTGATATGATAGTAGATCTAACTTTTGGAAATCAAATGCTATCACTCATGGATGGCTTTTCAGGGTATAATCAGATAAGGATCAGGCCAGAAGACCAACATAAAACAACTTTCACATCTCCTTGGGGCACTTACTATTGGAACGTCATGCCGTTTGGTCTAAAAAATGTTGGCATGACATATCAAAGGGATATGACAACTATATTTCATGATCTCATCCAAATAACAATGGAAGACTATGTGGACGACATACTAGCCAAGTTAATGCTTCACAAGTATCATCTACAAGTACTCGGACCAATCTTTGACAGAATGCAGGAATTCAAGGTTCGTCCAAACCCAAAGAAATGTGCATTCGGTGTCACAGTAGGAAAGCTACTGGGGTTCAGAGTGTCACATAGAGGCATCAAAGTAGACCTAGAGAATTTCAAAGCAATATTGGACATGCCTCCACCATCAAACCTGAGGCAACTAAGAGGGTTACAAGGAAGGCTCCAATCAATCACGTGCTTCATAGTTTAGCTAGTAGACAAGTGCCACCCATTCCAACATCTACTGCACAAAGACGTCAAATTCATATGGACCAAGCAATGTGAACAAGCATTCCACATATTTAAGGACTACCTCCTCAAGTCTCCTATATTGGTGCCACCAGTCCAAGGTAGACCATTGCTTCTGTATATCTCAGCAATGGAGTCAGTATTAGGTGTACTCTTGGCACAACATGATGATGTAGGTAAAGAAAGGGCCATCTACTATCTAAGAAGAACATTGGTTGGATATGAGATCAACTATATGCCAATTGAAAATTCATGCCTTACAATTGTTTTCGCTTCCTAGAAGCTAAGACATTATATGTTGAGTCACCAAACAAAGTTGATCGCACATATTGATCCTTTAAAGTACCTCCTAAGCAAAGAAGTGCTCATCGAACGACTTGCAAAGTGGGTAATGATCTTAAGTGAGTTTAACATTGAGTACATAGACAAAAGGCCATCAAAGGGCAAGTGATCACAGATCAACTAGCAGAGGCACCCATTCAGGACCATCAACCTATTATTTACGACTTTTCTGACGAATCTATTATGACACTACCACCAATGATCAAGGTATGGCAACTCTATTTTGATGGGTCATGCATGAACCATGGTGTGGGGGTAGGAATAGTGCTTATCACTCCAGATCATGATACAATTCCAAAGTCTTTTAGACTCAACTTCCTATGCACAAACAACATAGAAGAATATGAAGCACTGGTCATCAGTCTAAAGATAGCAATTCAATGGAGAATCAAGAACCTTAAGGTCTTTGGAGACTCATAGTTGGTCATCAGTCAAGTCAACAATGATTATATGACCAAAGATAAGAATCTCATACCATACAGAGCATAGATGGAAACACTACGCACCAAGTTCCATTACATCTTCTTCTTTCAAGTCCCACAAGCACAGAACAAAGATGCAGACACAATGGCTACCATAACATCATTGATTGATATGCCAAGCAATGAAACAAGATTCCAGTTTCTAGTAGAGAAACTCTTGGTGCCATCACATCAAGCATCCATTACAGAATCAACATGCATCCTTGATGGTCCTGAATACCCATGGTACCAAGATGTCTATAACTACCTCCAAAACAGTGTCTTACCTCCCAACTTATCTAGGAACCAGAGAAAGTCCCTCATCCACCAAGCCTCTAGGTATACCATCCTCTCAACTACTTTATATAGATGAAGACTAGACGGAATGCTACTACGATGTCTCACTTCCACAGAATCCTAGAGAGCTCTGTATGAGGTACATGAAGGAATTTGTGGAACCCACAGAGGTGGAAAAAAATTAGCTAAGAAGATCATCCGCATGGGATACTATTGGCCTACAATAGAGATAGATGCACACAAACATGTAAAAAGGTGTAGACAGTGTCAGATTTATGGAGACCTCATCCATCCACCAGCCTAGGAACTAAATCCTATCACATCACCATTGCCATTTTCCATGTGGGGATTTGACCTAGTGGGCTGAATTACACCTTCTTCAACAAATGGACACAAATACATCATAGCAGCAACAAAGTACTTCACTAAGTGGGTGGAAGAAATTTCTCTCACTTACATAACTGGAAAGCAAATAGCAATGTTCATACTTAACCACATTATCTATCGATATGGGATCCCTCAAACTATCCTGTCAGATCATGGTACACCTTTCCAAAACAAGGATGTTGAAGAGCTATACGAACAATTCCATATCAAGCAAGGGTTCTCCTCATTTTATTATCCTCAAGGGAATGGCCAAGCCAAAGCTAAAAACAAGACAATCTTGAAAATCTTGAAGAAAACAATAAACAAATTAGGGCAAGACTGACATTTACATTTAGTCCCGCATTATGGGCATACAGAACTACTGTGAGAACACCTACAGGAGCCACTCCTTTCTTCCTAGTCTATGGATCAAAGGTGGTATTACCCCTCAAAGTGGAAATCCCATCCCTAAAGATATCTTTGAAGAACCTGATTACAGATGAGGACTACAAAGTAGAAAGGCTCAGTGAATTGGAGTTACTAGATGAAAGAAGACAACATGTCTTCAACCACTTACAAGGCTATTAGAATCACCTTAGAAGAAACTATCACAAGAAGGTGAAGCCACAAACATTTGAGATAGGAGACCTTTTCCTCATGGAAAATAAAAAGAACCAAGTAGAAAGATTCAAACCTGGAAAGTTTGAGCCTAATTGGCTAGGCCCATTTGTCATTATCAGCTCTACTCAGAGTGGGACATTCATACTAGCGACACCAGAAGGAGATCAACTCCCTGGATACATCAACAGCATGCACCTCAAGAGGTTCTACCCTTGAGGTCTCTATGGTTAAGGCACCTATCTACATATCCAAAAAATACCAAAAAATAAATCATAAAATACAAAATGTTACCTTGGTGAAAACCTGGCAAACACGCGCCTTGGCGACAAAAAGAAAAAAAGAAAAAAAGAAAGATGCAATGATGAAAAATATTGGAAATAGGGGCAGCGACTTGGGACACTCATCCTTTCTATCATATCATATCTATCAAAAAAGAAAAAATTTTCTTTTTATCATTCCATATCTATCAATCAATCCCAGAGATCACATTCCAAACTAACTTCCTTCTAACTAACACATGAATTACTCAAAAATTTTGTGATTGGTAGATTGCATTCATTTATTGTATAAGAAAAATCCAAAACATGTGCATAGTAGATAATATAATCAATGCATCCATCATCAATAACATCATAACTAACATAGGAATGCATTCATCATCATCATATAGTGATTCACATTTTCAACAAATTAATGCTCATCTGACACATTTTCTATGCTTAATTTGATGAGGGGACATATAGTCCACTTGCTATCACTGGGGTAGGATCAAATCTGAAAATTGTTTGACACACTGCGACAAGTCACATCACATCAAAGAAGGGCAAATGTAGACATCTGAAAATGGACAGGCTTGCGACTGTACATTAAAAATACTAATTTTCATCTATTAATTAATGGTTTTTAATCATTAATTAATCATCTATTTTATTCTAAATTCATTCCCTAGATCATCTAATCAAATTCCCAAAATTAATTAAATAATTAATTTTATTTAATTAATTAATTACCATTAATTAATTAATTAAATTCAATTTCCTATAGTTTAAATTCAAATATTTAAACTTACTAATTAAATTCTTCCAATTAAA
>MU223408.1:384165-396097 GCA_018584345.1 Thuja plicata | reverse complement strand
TACACCTTTTGCTTGGTAATTTGAAGCCATCAATGGAAACTTACAATCCTAAACAATTAGTATACCATTGATGGCTTCATAATTATTAAGTGAAAGGGAGTTCTCTGATCTGAAACCCCCTTTGGTGGTGATCCTATGTAGTTCCACGCAGCACCGGTGGTTTATAAAACATTTGGAGCCTTCTAACATTATATATTCTATGCAGCTGCACGTGCATTCTTGATTTAGAGTGTGAAAATCTTATTTTGGAGGAGGGAGAGAAGCCAAACACATAAAGAACATGCACATAAACATGATAGTTGGGAAACATAAATATAGATATCACAACAACTGAGAAACATAAATGTAGATATCATGGTCACAATTGTTTGGAGACAACATAATTAAGTGGCATACCCAAATGATACAACACAACCACTACTCCAGTTCTTACTTGGCACTGCACGATCCAAAAACCATAGATAAGGAATAAATTTAGAGCACAGAGGTATATTATTTTGGTTGTTATGGCCCTCCTTCGCTCTCTAAATTTATTCCTTATCTATGGTTTTTGGATCGTGCAGTGCCAACTTAGAACTGGAGGAGTAGTGGTTGTGTTGCATCATTTGGGTATACCACTTAATTATGTTGTGTCTCCAAACAATTGTGACCATGATGCCTACATTTATGTTTCTCAGTGGTTATATCCCAGGATCCCTTATGACCCTTTATGACCCTTTACGATCCCTAAGAATACATCTTAGAGAACTTAAAGTGTCGTAAAGGGTCATAAGAGTGTCCTAGGAGGGGCTAGATGAGTTTCCACCTTCACGTGGTTGGCCTTGTTAAGTAGAGAATGTTAAACTATTCTCAAAACAAAGAGAAAATCTTAAAAACTCTAAAGCGACACTAAAAAAATACATGCGACGTTGAGCCATCGACAATCACCGATAGGTCGATGTCACATGTATCACAATTTGTCGCACGACTGTTGTAATTTCAACGCTCGCTATATGACACCTATGTGTTGTAATAGTGACAGATAAAATGTAATGACAACATGATTACCATTATAGCCAGATCGTATTGCGACACCTAGATGTCACTTTTTTCAGACATGCAAAAAATTTGTTATACTTGCAATGCCGGGCTGTCACAAAATTACCAACGGCTCGATGTCGCATGTATAGAAAATTTATCACACATCTGAAAAAGTGACATATAACACGCGATGCCTATGTGTTGTAATATTGATAGATGATATGCGATGCTTACGTGTCATACTAGCAACATATAAATTGTGATGCCTATGTTTCGTAATAGCGACATTAAAAATATGTAACGACAATGTGGTAACCATGATAGCCAGCTCATATTGCGATGGTTAGTACCATCACAATAATGACGGACAATACAACCATTGTTAATTTTGACACCAAAATTGCAACACTAGTCTCTATTGCTAGGCCGACAGGAAGGTGTAAGAAAAGTGACACATAGCTGTCGAAAAGAGGCCTCAAATGTAACTAGTGTATATTAAAGAACACTAGATTTTAGTTGTTTGGATAATCTCAAATGGGTAAATTTGATTAGATTAAAGACTAAAAAGAAGGAAAAATTAACTTTGTTTGCTGTCTCTTGCTATCTTTTTGTGCTTACAGGTACAATGATGTCTACGTAAACGTTGGTTCATGAACTAGCATCTGCGATTCACAAACTGACATTTTCATTTAACCAGCATCTGTGTTTCACAAATCGGCGTCTCCGACTGGTATAGAAACTTACTTGTTTTCTATGTTTTTGGCCTATTTTCTGCATTTTATCATTTTTAAGCTAAAATAAGAACCAGCATCTGCGCCCTGAATCGGCGTCTGCACTCTATCAAATTGGTTTTTATCATTTGCTAACAATTATTAAGTGGTTCTTGTGTTTTTAACGCTTGTCAAAGGCCAAATTTGAAACTACTAATCAATTTTTTTGCAGCACCGCTTGTCAAAGACACAAACTCAAAACTAATCATGTTTGTCTTGCAGGTTGCCTCAAATTGAAAATTGACCAAACGATTGTGTTTGTGTTAATATTTTTTTTCAGGCACATAGACTAATTAGCTAGATTTATTTATCTAATTAGAAGAAAGTGTTAGGGGATTATGCTCTCTTCCCTTTTGGGAGGATCAAAAACCTAGACATACTTGCTTTATGTTAAATAATTAAATCTTTTGGGAAAGAACAAAGCTTGTCTTGTGTGCTTTTGGAGAAAATGATACTAGATAGGAGAGTATTATCTTTTCCCCCTGTTGGAGAATAAGAAATCCTAACTCCTTTTTGTCATCAATCCAATCTACTTTGAGTCCTTTAAATGGGCCTGCCAATTGAGGGAAAGATCTCCTGGGAATGACCTATGTGAGAACAAGGTGTAAGCCACACACTCTAACTCACGTTAATCAAATTTATTCCTTGGTGTTAAAGCCTCAAGATTCGGTTGGAATTTGAGCTTATAGTTGGCTCTCGTCTAACTTAAGTGTGGCCTCGCAGTATCAATCACGTTTACGTGACCCCTTTTGTCAAGACACTCTATGGAATATATATGCCTAAATTGTGCTTGCATGGACATAGAGTATACAATCGAATGGAGAACCTTACTAAACACTCTAGGCTTAGAAGCTACCTGGAACACCCCTGAAAGGTGATAATGCTTGTGCAAGGAAGATAGTAACTTCCTCAAGATCACTCGTACATTCATGCCACCCTGAGTGTTTGGAACCGGATAATACAGTGTCATGACTGGAGCCATTGCGTGCTTGGTGATGACCGTATTCTGATTATCTCTTCTGTGTGTGCCTAAGCTTACGAGAAAGTATTTTCATGCCATGCCAATTACTTAGGTAGATTTTGTGCTTGAAGTACTTGAAGAACATTGAAAAATCCAAAACATGAACGAAATACCCAACATTCAAATTTGTCACATGTTTGTATCCATCAAGGTTACTTTTTCCCTGGTTAGATTGTTTTCAGACCTATGCTTGTTATTTTTTGATTTGACTATGTTGAAATTGGTTCTTTCCATGGAACAAACCTATTGAAAATTAGAACAAGATCAAATTTTTTCCAAATCATCAAAACGACGTCCTTTTATAGATTTACCGTGAGTTCCAATCTTCAAAATTTGACCTTTTGTAAAACTTCCAATTGCTCATTCAAGATCAGATCTATTTATAGGACATGACCAATTCCAAGAAACATAAGAAGGTAAAAACTCTGTTACCGCCTGTGCAAAGAGAACAAAAAAACATAACCCAAGAGGCTACCAAGTACCAACACATCATTGATTCCATCAAACAAGAGATTCATAAATGGGAAGAATTTGACAAAGTGATCTACAACAACAAGGTTGCTCATTTCATGGACAAATATCGCCTAAACTCTACTTTTGTTGGATTTGAGAAATATGACTAGTCAATTTACCACGAAAAACAAAAGTTCGTCCTCTTCTTAAGCTCACTTAGCTTGCATTTTATGACCTCCCTTAGGCTGTCATCTTTATAAACACATCACACACTCATCCTAGCATGATCCCGCATTAATAAAGTCAATCCTAACCAGCCTAGCATCATCCTAATCATCATCCAAAGCATCCTTGATCACATCCCTCACTTGGTATTGCATACCCTTTTGAGTTGCTAAAAACCTACATCTTAATCAAACTTCATCCTTGAATGTCCTTAAACTAAGCATTGTTTAGGATAATGCCCTTTGTCTTTTGCAACCTCATCACCTTTATCAAAAGGTTGGATTGTATCAATAGAGAATCCCGTCCGTTGAAGACCACAAGTCTGTCTTAGGTAGACAATCATATCCACTTGATCTTACATTAGGGAAAGAAACCCTTAATCCATGCCTACACCAGGTTATCCTTTGTCCTTAGGAGCATATTCATCATCCTAAATGCATCCTAATCCTAGTATCATCATCCTTAGTGTCCTAGGCATATCCTTGCATTACATCTTGCATCTCATATCCCCATAGGATAGTCATTTCATGCCACCTATCACACGAGCCACTAAGAAGAGGAAGAACATGGATCTTAATCTTGCTACTAGTTCATCTAATCCCACGATTGACAACACCAATGCCATGGTTACTTATGCACCTCAGCCCAATGAGAAAATTGAGTGCATTTGGGTAGACACTAATGAGACTCCCACCCTAAGTACCATGGAAAAATTTATCAACCATCTAGCACATGTCCACATGGTAAACACCATGAGTGGATGCAATAGCAATCAAGTACTCTTGGACATTCAACAATGAGGACTTCAATTCCCACCTTGGATTATACCCACACTTGTCACATGACCTATGGTACTTCTAGGGGAACGTTATCCTCACACCAGAAATGAAGTTTGTGACACACTTCAATGAGCCCTACAGGTGGGAACTCTTATTGCGCAAGTAGTCCATCCCTCTATTCCACCCTCCATCATGCACATAACACCTTCATCTACCTCGGGAGCCCTGCCTCCTGATCCAACATTAGTAGCACAAACAGTACCCCCTATCTCTATGCAGGCACCTCCATTAGCCACAGTCACTTCTCTTTCACAAGCAATCCCAACATTCATCACACACTTTCCACCACCACTAGTTAGCACTCAACAAACCACCATTCCACCCATTCCCACTCAGCCTATTCAGACTTCAACAACCAGTTCACAACATCAAAGAACCCAAGTCTCCATGCCTATTCTTCCTTTCTTCACCACAAGCATGCCATCTACAAATGCCTATAACCAACCCTTATTTATGCAAGGGTCCACTTTTCTCGCTCCACCAGCAATGCAATCACAACGCATGCTAGTAGTTCTACCTCAAATGCTGTTCAACCCAAATCCCCCATGCAACAACCATCTAAAAATCCCTTCATCATACCCCAAATTCCCATCCAACCTATCCAACAGCAGCAACAACCAATCCAACAACAATATATCGAACAACAAAAACAACCAATCCAACAACAACCAATCTAGCAGCAACAACAACCAATCGAACAATAAGCTATCCAACAACAACAACAACAACCTATTCAGCAGCAACAATCCATCCAACAACCATCCTAGCAACAACAACCGTAACAACAAATCACCAATCCATTCACATCCCAAGCACAACAACAACAAATCAACCCCTTCATAGCTGCACAACCCACCATCCAAACTATATAGCAGCCACAACCATAAACGCAAGGGGAAAATCCACTCATGGCGCAACCACTACAACAGTTTGTTAATCCTTTCATCCAACCCATGCAACAACAAAAAACTCCTTCCACCAACTACCAAGCCATGCCATCTTCCACTGCATTGCAAACCATTCCACCTCCATAGCAATTCAGTGGCCCCAATAATACCAATTACCTTGCTACAGCCATTGGGGGCATCCCGCCACAAAAAAATTATCCTCCACACCATATAGGTGCACAACAAGCTCATCCCACCTATCCAACACCGCAGCAAATACAAGCATATTTCTAGCAGTTGCAACAATATTATCAAGTGCCGACACCTCCTCCACTGCAATATTCCCCTCAACCGTAGCTTCCACTATCATAGCCCATATATGTTGACCAACAACCATCATATCAAACACCACAATATCCCCCACAAAATCCTCCATATTCACCATTCGATCCATATCAGGTTCAAGGAAACCATGCAATCATGATTAACAATCCTCCCCACAAATCAATCATGAATGGGAGGAAATGAAGAATGCTCTCAAGGAGCTAAAAGCTGAGACAGAGGCTAAAAATTTCAAGTTTGAAGAGGTGTGTCCTTATCCATTTGATCAATCTATCACTGTCATACCCTTCCCCAAGCACTTTGAGACACCCAAATTTGATAAATATCAGGGGAAGGGAGATCTTGTGAGCCACGTGAAAGAATTCTACATGGCATGTCAAGAAGTGGCCTGTTGCGCTAATTTCCTTATGAGACTATTTCCCAAGAGCTTAAGGGGAACTACTCTTGAATGGTTCTACAAAATCCCTTATGGCACAGTCTCTACTTTTGCTGAATTATCTAAAAAGTTTGTGGCCCAATACGCACATAACGTCAAAAATGAACTCTCACTCCTTGACCTATGGAATTCCAAACAAAATGGAGGAGAGAGTCTGGACGATTATCTTCAGCGCTTTCAAGGGATTACTACAAGGTTGTCCTACCAACCCCCAGAGCAACATCTTATCAAAATCTTCATTAACAACCTCCATCCTACGCTTGCCTATCACATGCACATGAATTGCATACAAACTTATCAAGATAACCGAATCAAAGGTATGGATCTTGAATGAGGTCTCATAGAAGATGGTGCCATCAAGCACTACAAGGAATCCCAGCCTGACAAACATAATAATGATCGGTCATGGTACTGGAAAAAGAACAAGAATGCAGTAACTAACGGAGACAATGACACCAAACACATTCAGGTTGTGGTAGCCATTCCTAATGCACCTACCCAAACTTATCAACAAGCACCACCAATGTACCCTCAACCTCCTCCCATGTATCAACAGCCCAATCTCGTGTATTCCCAACCAACTTACCAGCAAAACATACGCTCTCAGGGTGCGACTATCTATCCCCCTCTGGGGACATCATATCAACAAAAACTATCAAGGTCCTATGAATTAGATAAATTCTATATGAGTCCCACATGGATAACAAAGACCTCACACTTTTAATGCTCCAAAACGCACATTTACCCCTTTGGGTGAACCCATAGATGTCATCTTCCACAAGCTAGTCCAAGCTAACCAAGTTGTGTACTAAAAAATGCAGCCATTTGATGACTCAACACCTAAGCCAGCTTGGTATAAAGACAACAAGTACTGTGAATACCACTGTGTTAAGGGGAACACCACTCTCAAATGCATGAAGTTAAAACATTACATCTAGGATCTCATCGACCGCAAAGAGATCGAAGTGGACTCTCCTTCCCGACCATCACCAAACATGGGCCTTAAAATCTATCAAAATGCATTCCCTAAACACACTTCAGGTATAGGCCCAAGAAATCCTACTCAGTCCTCTGACCAGGGAAAGGGTAAGCAAGGAGAAAATGTTGACATAAAATATTATACAAATGCATATATCAACTATGATAATCTCATCGGCTGCATATCCCAAGTCCAGTCCTCTGTCAATGTCATCCATGTCAAGGGTGCCGATAACCAATTCGTAGTCACCACTTGTTGAGGCAGGATAATAGTTGCAAGTGCTGGTCCCGCCCCATCTACTAGGACTCAATACAACATTTTGGAACATCTAGAGAATACTCCAACCCAAATTTCCATCCTTGATCTCCTCCGCACTTCACCCACTTATCAAGAGATCCTCAATAAAGCCTTGCAAGAATCCCGTGTTCCTAGTGACATCAACCTCACTAAATTCTAGAACCTTGTCAAACACCTGTCTACATCTTGTGGGGTCTCCTTTAAAGCAACATACATGCCCTCAGAAGAACCCGATCATAATCTCCCACTCTGTATTGCTGTCATGGTTAAAGATGTTTCCATCAAATGGGTCATGATAGATAATTGTTCGGCCCTAAACCTGTGTACTCTAAAATTCATAAAATAGTTGGGTTGCAATGAAGCTTAAAAAATGATGTCATCACAATAAAGGCATATGACAATCTGGAGTGTACTTCTAAAAGCACCATATCATTTCCCATTCAAGTGGGCCCGGTTATCCAGGATACATTATGTCATATTTTTGATCTTGACCTTCCCTTCAACATCCTCCTTGAACGCCCATAGATTCATTCTATGCAAGCCATCCTCTCCACCTACACTCAGTGCATCAAAATTCCATATAATGACACTGAGATCACCATCCACGCAGATCCCAAGCCCTTTGCATGTTGCAATGCACTGAAAACATCCTTTCCACATTCCAATCACTGTCTCAGGATCGATATTGGCACCTCTATCGCCAGTTTATCTCAAACCCATTCAAACCCATAAACAATCCTCTCTTCCACCTTATCCACGGTCAAGATCAACAAAAAATGTTGTGGTGAGTATAGTTTATCTGATTCCTTCGCAGTTGGAGCACTGCCAATTGATCCACACACTCAAGGCTTCCGACCTAATCTAAGCAAGACAGAACCATAGATGACCAAGGCACTACAATTTGGTTCTACCACTTTTATCTCAAAGGGTATTTTCACTGGCGAGGAAATGACACCAAACATCAACCAATGGCTCTATAAAGATCCACCACCCAAGGACACAAGTCACCTCAATTACTTCAAAGCTAAGTACCCCACAACTCACAAAATGGTGATAGAAAAATGGAACTACCAAGGAGGTGGCCTTCGTTATGAAGAGAAAGGAATGAAAGATCCTATTATACCTACCCAACTAGAAAAGCACCTAGGCCTTGGCATGGGCTCTGACACGAATAGGGGCACCAATGAAAACATCTTTTCCTCTTGTCTGTCCCTGGGTGAAATCAATGACATCGAATATATCCCAGAAGAGAAAGTTGTGAGAGCCTATGATGATGTTTTTGATGATGAATCCTTCCTGGGAAATTTTGTCCTTCACCAGCTTTCCATTATCTTCATTAACCTTCCCCTCTACCATCTTGAACTCATAGACTTGGACAAACCAAGTGTCGTGCACGTTGATGAGTTCCAAAGTGAGGACGCACTCCTAAGATTTATGGGATAAATTGAGCAAAGCAATGACTGGGGGAAAGACTCAGCATATGTTTACAAACTAGACCCAAAGGCATACTTTGGGGAAGAGGAGAACTTCAGCTACAAAAATGAAGAATAAAACAAAAATAAAAAAAGAAAAATCGATCCCCTGGCGAAAACCCCTATGGGGCACTATTTGATCATAAAATAGTAAAAACAAAGGGCGTATCCCCTAGTGAAAACATCTCTGAGATGCCAGAAGATGAAGATTCTCCTCTTCCTTTGATCCATGATTACATGCTTGAACAGTCATCGTTCCCCATCAAAGAAGAAAAACCTGTCAACCTGGGTACTAAAGAGAATCCCGCCATAACATACATAGCAGCATCTCTAATTGAAGCAGAAGAAAGTGATCTTGTCACTTTATTGAAGGAATCCATCAACAAATACACATGGTCTTACTCCCACATGCCAAGATTAGACCCCAACTTTGTGGTTCACCATCTTCCAGTGGAACCAAACATCAAACCTATCAAACAAAAGCTCAGGAAGATGCTCCCTAAAGTGGCACTACTTGTTAAAGTAGAGCTCGAGAAGTTATTCTGAGCCAAGATCATCTTCCCCATTGACTATTCAGATCGAATTTCTAACATGGTGTCCATCTCTAAGCTTGATAAATCAATCAGGATATGTACAGATTTCAGAGATCTCAATAAGGCATGTCCCAAGGATGATTTCCCCTTGCCAAACATAGACATGATTGTGGATCTCCCAGCAGGACATGAGATGTTGTCACTCATGGAAGGATTTTTCAGATATAATCAGATCTGCATTGCAGAAGAAGATCAGCATAAGAAAACATTCACAACCCCTTGGGGCACCTTCTGCTATAACATGATGCCTTTTGGCTTGAAGAATGCTGGGGCAACCTATCAAAGGGCCATGACTGTCATTTTCCATGACATGATACACAAAATTCTTGAAGACTATGTCGATGATATGTTGGCAAAATCAGTTAAGAGGGAAGATCACCTAAATGTTTTGGAGTGCATCTTTGACAGAATTGGACACTACTGCTTAATGCTCAACCCTAAAAAATGTGTCTTTGGGGTCACATCAGGAAAAATCCTTGGGTTCATTGTATCCAGATGAAGCATTGAAATAGATCCAAACAAGGTGAAAGCTATAATAGAAATGCCTCCACCAAAAACACTATGACAACTGCGTAGCCTCCAAGGAAAGTTACAATCTGTGCACCATTTTATCTCTCAACTAGCAGACAAGTGCCAACCATTCACTCATCTCCT
This sequence comes from Thuja plicata, assembly GCA_018584345.1. Taxonomy (NCBI): domain Eukaryota; kingdom Viridiplantae; phylum Streptophyta; class Pinopsida; order Cupressales; family Cupressaceae; genus Thuja; species Thuja plicata. Next base: position 386,109 of record MU223408.1, on the reverse strand, counting down.
ATGAAAAGATAACACATTCAAGAGGGATCCTCAGTGTCAGAAGAGTTTCAACAAAATTAAAAAATACTTGTCTAATCCACCCATCTTGGTACCACCTGTACCTGGTCAACCACTCATCCTATATATTTCTGCTACTACCATAGCACTGGGGGCACTCCTTACTCAGCTAGATGATGAGGGTAAAGAAAGAGCCATTTATTACATTAGTCATAATTTAGTAGGTTATGAACTCAATTATTCACCTATGGAAAAAGCATGTTTGGCAGTGGTCATTGCCACTGAAAAACTTTGCCACTATATTCTTAGTCATACAACCAAGCTCATTTCAAAGGTGGATCCTCTCAAGTATCTACTCTCCAGGTTGAATGGCAAAATGGGTTATTTTTCTAAGCAAGTTTAATATTCAATATGTAGACAGGAAAGCCATTAAAGGGAAAGTCATCGCTAATCAGCTAGTAGAAGCGCCATTGGTAGACGCATATCCTTTAGTCATAGAATTTCTAGATGAGCATTTGTACATGATAGAAGGACAACCTACTTGGTAACTCTACTTTGATGGGTCCTACATAGCTCATGGTGCAGGGGCAGGAATACTTTTTGTCACCCCTTAAGGTGATTACATCCCTATGTCATTCAAATTGGGATTTCCTTGCACGAATAACATTGCAGAATATGAGGCACTAATCATAGGACTCCACATGGCCATAGAATGGAACATCACAACTCTAAATGTCTTTGGTGATTCCCAACTCATCATCAAATAGGTTCTTGACGAGTATCAAACCAAAGATGATAAATTGATGCCATATAAGCAGATGGTTGACAAGATGAAAGAACATTTCCTCCACTTGCACATAACACAAGTACCATGCTTACAGAATAAAGCTGCTGATGTGATGGCCACAATTGGCTCCCTCCTAGAGATTCCTTATGAGTCTATGCAATACAAATTCTTAGTTGAGAAACTACATGCTCCCGCTTATGAGAACAATGAATCGAATTGCGTATGTGTCTTGGTTGGTCCCTGGTCTCTATGGTACTACGATACTCAAGCTTACCTAAAAAATGGTATCATATCCCCTCATCTCACTGCAACCCAACACCAAAAATTTATTTGCAGAGCTTCCTGTTACACCCTTGTCACCAATACCCTTTATCGTCGAGGCTATCACAACGTACTCTCTAGGTGTTTAGATGAAAATGAAGCCACCAGTTTTTACAAGAGGTACATGCTGGAATTTGCAGTGCCCACACAAGTGGCATGTGTAGACGTCTAAAATCATCCTTATATTAATTTAATTAATATTCCTATAACATTATAGTTAATTTTAATGAATTATATTTGTTATATTCTTCTATCTATTTAATTATATTTGTTATGATTCACTTTCCCTAGTATTTAAATTTAATTTAAATACTCCCCTTTTTAATGTACTAAATCTTATTTAATACATTATCCCTCATTGATTCCCTTTAAATAAATTTTTAATTTATTTATTCCTTCACATGACCTAAATTCTTCTAAACCACAATTAATCTAAATCTAATTTAGATTAAGTTAATTTGAACCTAGATCCTACCCTATCTCACATCACTCTCACCAAATAAACCTACCCATTAATTAACTAAGATTAATTAGGCTAATTTCTTGATTCCTACAACAATTAGTCCTAATTATTTGCTCATACATGTGTGAGAAAATTTCCAAAAATTGACTTTTCCAAATAATCTTTATTTGGTGCCAACAAGGTTTCTTACACCTATGATGACACCTTCTTACACTTTCTAAAAGTGTTTCATTGGTCCAAAACTCTTACACCCTCTTACACCTTCTTACAAGATCCTTCACATGTGTATTTTAAGTACACTTTGACCCATCACATCTAAAGTTGCTCACACATGTGTGAGAAAAGTGGGCCTCTTGCATGGCTTATGTGTCCCTCA
>MU223408.1:355234-365420 GCA_018584345.1 Thuja plicata | reverse complement strand
ATTAGGGGACTATAGCCATTTTAATTAAATTAAATAGGCTAGGGGAATGGGTTAATTGCAAGTGGATATTTGATTTAGGGATTTATTTAATTCCTTTATAATTAAATACTATAGCCATATTTGATTTCAGTTATTTTTGATTTAAATGGTTTGAATTTGATTTAGGTCATATGACTATAATAGTTAATATAATTCAGTGATAAAAATCACCTAGGATATTAAATAGATTTGAAGAATTATGCCAAGTAGTAATAGGGTTGTTTGGACATAATCAAGGGTATGATCACACTTAGGAAAAATAGGGTCCATAGCTGGAACAGATCAAATTCAGGTAGTTACATTTGCCCCTCTTTGAATTGATGTGCAAGCAGCGCATTGATTCAAAGAAAGTTTTTGATTTTGACTTCAGAAAGATTGAGAATTTCGTTCTTGGTTGTAGAACAAAATGTTGATGAGATCAGTCTCACACTTGATTGAACAAAACTAATAGAATTGATTTTGAACTTGGTTGTCATCTGAAGATCAATAAAAGATTTTAAAAATACCAATTCTGAAGTTGGTTGTTGTCCAAAAATTGATAATACTGATTCTGAACTTGGTTGTCGTCCAAAAGTCAGTATGAAGCTACCAAAAGCTTTAAAAATATTCTAAAATGAGGAAACATAAGATATCCAGCTTATGAGAACCAAATCTTTCTATCCAACAGTTCTGACTTTAGTCAAGGAAACTGTTATGCCCGTAGTTTGTTTGATAACGAAGTCATTTTGATGTTGTTTCAAAAAAAAATTTAATTGATGATAGTGTGATCATGCCCCCTTGGGAACAAAATTGAAGGAAAAGAAATAAATCTCTCAGTTGGAAAAGATCATAACACTTGTAGGAAGGGATAGGGAAAGAAAGAGTGGAATAGAAGAAGGTGTGTTAAAAAATAAACACACAATTATCAAGTTAATTACATGAAAATATGAGTGATAAGGATGATAAAATGATGTTTAGACCAAGATGTATGATAAGATGTGAAGTATTTACCAATGTGGGGAATAAATGAAGCAAACCCATAAGTTTGGAAACTGTCACAAAAGTGAAGCTGTGCTGCTGAAAACATCACAGATACCTTCGATTTGGTTCCCGATTGATTAAAAAGAGAACACAAATGAATTTGGAGTTGTCCAAGAGGAGTTTTGGAAACCCTAAATGTCTCAAAAGACCCATATAAGCCTCCAAAAGGACCATTTCACTATTCATTTGCACATTCCTCCATACAAATTCTAAGAGCTCTGTAGTGAAGATGGTAGTCCCCGTGAGGAAGCACCGAGTTGAGATGAGCCACCGACACCAGCCACCAGCCGATTACCCACCGCCAGTAAGTGCCTGATAAACTAACTTGTGAAATTTGAATTTTTGAATTTTATGCATTTTTGTGTCTTTTAGAGCCTTTTGAAGTTAGGATGGCATCCAGGATTCCAGATCGCATCCTGCTAAACGCGCATCACATCCTATTTTTCCTGTGTCGTATCTAGTTTTTCCTAGATTCTATGTCGCATCCGGTTTTCCCAAATCGCATCCAGTATGAACACTTTTTTCTTATTTTTAGTTAAAATCCATCAGGGGATCGCATCCTATTTACTTGGGATCATACCCTGCATTTAGGATCACATCCCATTTTTCGGGGATCGCATCCCGTTTACTTAATCGCATCCTATATTTCCAGGATCATATCTGGTAGAAGACTTAGGTTTTTAATTTTCTTTGATCTATTTGCGTCCTGTGAACTTGGAATGACTTAGCAGAGTAGGAATTTTCCCCTTGTAGATAGAATGCTGATGTTTTATAGTGTTGTCAAAAATCAGGCCCAGTTTGAGGTAGTCGCCTTTCGCGACACTTATCCTGCACAAGTTCTTGCATTGTCTGGCCGACTGTCAGATGATGAGCAGACCACTGTGATTCGATGTGGATTGCGGTCACTGATAGGTTTACCTGAGATCAGGGTGAACTAAGGGTTGTTGACTACTCTGGCTGAGAGGTGGCATTCTGAGCACAACACCTTCCACTTACCTATAGGTGAGATTATAGTGACTCCCAAGGATTTCTGGAGGATACTCCGTGTACCCACAGTTGGACATGAGGTATTTTTTGAGTCTAGAGCTGGCGTTGTGATCAATATTGTGCAGAGATTCTTTCAGGATGATACCATTGACCGTAGATACCTATCATGGGATTATATGGTCGATCACTATGATCGATTAGCTGTGTACTTGGCCTGATTGGTAGGTGGAATCCTTATTCCGGATAGAGGTCAGCATAGTTTCTTGGTGGGCTGGGTGAGTATGGTGGAGCAGATGATCATCCACCATCAACATTTTGCCTGGGGGAGCTGTATACTAGCTCACATATATAGAGAGCTCCACGAGATTGTATATCACCACACCCGCAGTATGACTATGGGGATCCTTATTCTATAGATTTGGGCTTGGGAACACATCCCTGTTACATGACCGATTATTGACAGGAAAAGGGCACCTGAGTAGCCCTATGTGCATATGTATGTAGGTCTCTTACAGCAGCCCCATCTGGGCAAGGTTGAGTATTGGCGTCGATTATTTGACGATATGATAGAGGTCATGTGGCAACCATACCTAGACTGCAAGCTATGGACTTCTAATGCACACCAGGTTCCTTTCTTGTGTCAGAGCAGATATATGATCAGTCATACTAGATATATCATTAAGCGCTTCTTGATCTCTAGAGTTCTGAGGTAGTATGGGCAGCGATAGGGCCGTACAGAGGATGTGGCCATTTATGCTCGTATTAGGGATGAGGTAGTAAATTGGGGTGCACAGTTGACATATGAGACTGCCTCACAGGAGATCTGAGACATGGTGGCAATAGACTAGGAACCTCACCCAGATGTTGAGGATGATGGAGTGTCAGATGGGTACGCTATAGAGATGCTTTAGTATCCTTTTCCATGATTTACAGTGCCTGAGGAGATTAGTCCTTGTATAGAGGAGCCACTGGATTATGATCCTGAGGACCGACCTTTCAGGGGGAGAGGAGGCAGAGGCAGGGCTCTTGGGAGACATGGGGGCCGTGATGGTGGTAGAGATGGCGGCAGAGAAGATAGGCATCCTCCCCCAGATGATAGACATGATGGTGATGATAGGGGTGGCAGTGGAGAGGCAGTTGATATAGGTGGTCTGAGCAACAGTGGGAAGAGATGATTGAGATATAGATTTGTGGCCCCACAAAGAGATATTGGCCCTCTACTTACTCCAGAGTAGTAGAGACAGTGGAGATAGAGAGTTCAGGAGCAAGATCCCGGTATAGATGGGGACCATCTATCTAGGTGTGAGCAGGAGAGGGAGCAGCTCCGAGCCCAGATCATAGCCTTGGAGGCTAGGGTTACCACTGTTGATGCTCTTTTAGCAGACAGGGATAGACAGCTTGAGCGGCTAAGAGCTGAGAGGGATACATAGGTAGCGATGCTTAGAGAAAAGAGAGATGCCCATGCCCGTACATCAGTCCATCAGGGATAGAGGGCAACATATTATTACGCCTTGTATCACGCAGCAGTGCCGGAGGGTCAGAGAGCATCTTCCTTTTCTCATGTAGCTTAGCAGTAAGAGGGGGCCATGCCACCTCTAGTAGCTCCTTTCATACCACCTCCTCCTCCTCCTCCTAACCAGGGAGAGGGGGCGTGCTAGAGTTGATGTTGTTGTATCATTTTGTTCATTTTGAGATCATACATGTATATCTAGATCCTGCTGAGATCCCCTCTTTTGTATATTACATTCATGTGTACATATATCTGATTCTTTTTTTGGCGTACTAATAATCTTTATGCTCACTGATACACTGATGTTCTTTAGATTTGATGATACACTAACATTTGTTTATGCTTACTGATATATTGATACTATTCTGATACACTTTATGCTTTGAGTTGTACCATGTTGATGATGAAACATATCTGATGTAGTTGCTTGATTCTGATATGTTTCATGTGGTAAATGTTTCTATTTTTCTTTCCATAGTTGTGATAAATGTATCTTTTGCACATGTGATGATATCTTGATCTTGTGATGAGTTAGTTCATAGATGACAACATCATTTTATAATGTGGATGTGATGAGTATATTACTGATATTAATATGTTATAAATGATACCTATGTGAAGATGCAAATGTACGTTTCTTTGTTTTTCCAGTTATGCAAAATAGATGTATGGATGCACTTAGGATGCAGAAGCAAAAATGCAATACACGGATGCTTTATTTTTGTATTTTCCAGTTTCATGTTTCCAAATGAATGCAAAATGTATGCTATGGATGCACTTTGATATCAGTAATATAAATGGTGTAATTAACTTGATAGTTTAGAAGAAGATAGAAACCATGTTTGAGCTTAAATTTTCTTATGTTGTTATTACTGTTGGCAAAATGCATCAGGCAATCTCTAAATGTAGCTATATGAGGACTCTTAGGACTTGTCACTGATTTAGCAAATATTGCAATATTGTTATCATCATTGGGCACTTTTAGAATGGATACCACTTGATAGTACAACCATCACTAATACCCATTGATATTATGATAATATGAATACTATATTTTATTGAAATGTTAGAAAGAGACTTAGGCATCAAGGCATAGAAGCCAGGATAACAAAAACAGTCACCTTCCTTTTAATATACCATATTCTGATTAAGGCAAGATATTGGACTTGCAATGACCTTGTAAATTTATATCCTTGGGTACGTTATGATTCGTATACCTCAGTGAGAATCTGGATCAGAAAATAGACAAGAAAATTGTGTCAAACTCACCGTAGTTTACACCTAACAAAGATCGAGATATATGCGGCTATCCACCCATAGTGGAAACTCTTACCATAAACATCCAAGTCATGTGAAATTTGTAGGATCATTTGGAACAATCACCATACATAGAAAATCAAGAAAACATTATTCCCTCAATCCTTGTGACTCTTTGTCTTTGCACAAATGTCATTGAGTAACTAAGAAGACATAACAAATCATCAATTGAGAATCAATCAGATAAAATTCATAGTTACTTAGATGCCCCTAGTTGAAAACATCATCAAGACATTAAAGAATCATAATCAAACCATTATCAAATTGTGTGCTTAAGTAGTACTTGTTCATCCACATGTCAAACATAGTAAAAATTCATCAATCAGAAAATTAGAATATAAGCAATATGGTGTTCCATGTTTTGTGCATTGATAGGATAATCCATTCATGTTTGCATTCCAGTATAGCCTTGTAGGAATGCTGTTAATGCCAATGTCATGTCTCATGTTATGAAAAGACACCCTTGTTTTGAAAAGTGACATTGTTGCATGTATCAAGAAACATTGTGTCCGTGAGGCAAACCAACCTAGAGAAACTTAGCAACCGCAACTGACTATGCCAACAAAGATGCCCCCAGTGAAGAATGACTTATTCCTAGGACGTAAAGATAGACAAATCCCAAGCGAGGATAAGGTAGTTTTGTAGGAAAATGAAGTCAGTGTATGAGCACAGGCAAAATTATGAAGGTTTAGTATCAGTAGTGCATTGATAGATGGAGCGTACAACACAAGTGATTCCTGATTGCCAGGTTTTCACCAATTGGCAAGATCTTTTCTCTTTCTTTTTGCTACCAAGATGCCTATTTTACCAGGTGCTCATCAAGGCACTTTTCTCTTTTTGAATTTTTTTGCTATTTTTTCTTTTTTGAATCTTTTTGTAGTATCAAGGCGCCTGTTTACCAGGTTTTCACCAAGGATACCCATTTTGAAGGACCTTTTCCACAATTTTTGGATTTCTTCAAGTTTAATTTTCTGAATGTTTTTGATATTTTGCAAGAACTATTTGTTATACAGGCTCTGCTAGCCAAACATTAAGCATAGAACCACTTCAAATGTAGAGTGTTGATAGGATCTAGAAGAACATCTCCCTCAGGTGTAGGTAACTGATAAGCTCCAGTCCCAAAAGTAGCAATGACAACATAAGGTCCCATCTAGTTAGGTTCAAACTTTCCTTTCTGCTCCTTGTTAGGCTGGTTTTTAGGATTCTCCTTGAGGAAAATGTCTCCTAATTCAAATTGGCATGGTTTGAAATTCTTGTTGTAACCTTTGGAAATCCTTGCTTGATAGACCTTGAGGTGATCGAATGCTTGTTGTCGGCGCTCATCTAGTAGGTCGAGAGAATTCACCCTATTTATGCAGTACTGCTCATCAGTAACAAGACCTTGTAAAGATATCTGCAAGGATGGGAATTCAACCTCAATGGGTAATACTGCTTCAGCACCATAGACTAGAGAAAATGGCGTGGCTCTAGTTGGTGTTCTTATGCTTGTTCTATAGGCCCATAGTGTTGGATTCAGTTGTAGATACCAGTCTCTGCCAGACTTGCTTATAGTTTTGTCTAGGATCTTGAGAATGTTTTTGTTTGATGCCTCAGCCTTTCCATTACCTTGAGGATAATAGATTGAGGAGCAATGTTGAGTAATATGAAACTGCTCACAAAGGTCATCAATGTCTTGATTTTTAAATTGGCCCCCATTGTCTATCACAATTGAAGAGGGTATCCCATATCTACAAATAATGTAGTTTAGAATGAACATAGCCACCTATTTGCCAGTGGATTTGATTAGCAGCACGACCTCAACCCACTTTGTGAAATACTCAGTGGCCGTAATGATAAACTTGTGTCCATTTGAGGAGTTGGGATATATTTGTCCAACCAAGTCAAAGGCCCATTGCTGAAATGGCCAATGTGTTATGAAAGGTATCAGTTCTCGGGCAGGAGCATGAATAAGGTTTCCATGTGTCTGGCATTTAAGACATGCTTTTAAAAATTGAATAGCATCTTTCTCCATGGTAGGACAATAATATCCTACTCTAAGCAGTTTCTTGGCTAATGAAAAGCCATTCGAGTGTGATCCACATACACCTTCATGGACATCTTTTAAGGCTAGATCAGACTCTTTGAGTTCTAAACACTGAATAAGTGTACCGTCGAGACTATGTTGATATAGGTTGTTAGTTATGAGGACGTAATGTGATGCTATCTTAATCAGGGATCTTTTCTCATTTCTAGATAGATGGGCGGGAATTGTTTGGTCATAAAGGTAGGCAATGATATTGGTATATCGAGATTGATCTGGGGTATTTAAGGCATAGATTACTTGATATTCTGGATTGGAAAAGGTGGGATAGGGTATTGCTTCCACCAAGAAGTCATAGCGGAATTGATGCTCCTCTAGTTGTAACATGGATGCCAAGGTAGCCATAGCATCTGCAGCTTTATTCTTTGATCTTGGTATTTGCTGGAAGGTGATGAAGACAAAGTATTTATTCAAATCATCAACTAGTTGCTTGTAGGGCATCAAATTTTCATCTCTTGTTTGATATTCCCCATTGATTTGATTGATAACTAGTTGGGAGTCACCATATATGTGTAACTCAATTATCTTCCATTCCATGGCGAGCTTGAGGCCATTGACCAATGCTTCATATTCTGAGATATTGTTGGTGCGTGGAAACATTAATTTGTAAGATTTGGGAATCTTATATCCTTGTGGAGTTATGAAGAGAACCCCTGCTCAAGATCCTTGTTGAGTAAATGAATGTACATCTTCCATGGATGTTCGGTGAGATGCATGATTGTTGCAATAGGAAATTTAATTAGTAATGGTGCATCATCCTGGAGTGGCGAATCAGCCAATTGATCTGCAAGTACCTGTCCTTTGATAGCTCTTCATTCAACATACTCAATGTCAAACTCACTTAGAATGAGGACCCATTTTTCCAAATGGCCTATTCTGATTAAGTAAAAGTAAGTTTTACAAGGACCCGAAACCTTTACAAAAAAACCAAAGAGTTCAGCAGGTTTTACAAGGACCTGCAACCTAGAATTTAAAGATACACAGTTTAAAAAGCATAAATAGCTATGCCAAAGAAACAAAATAGAAAGGAACAGCTAGACAGCAAAACGAACAAAAAACAGTCCCAAAGATAAAGCATAAGACAGCAGGGACAACAAAAAACCCAACCAGGAGCGCAGAAAGAACAGCTACATCTCTTTAACCATCTCCTCAGCTTCGAGGACCATGATTTGCATGTTATTAACAAAATTTTTTAGCTTCTTTATTTCTTTGTCCTCCTTAGGAATCTTTTTCTTAGCACTGGCTCTGGTGCGCGATCCTGGTCCCGTCTTCTCCACAATGCTGCTGTCTTTTTCCTTATTGATCATTTCCAGTTTATCCATGAGAATTTGAGCATGACCACAGTAAGCTTCCAGGCTTATGAGACATTGTTCCCCTATTTTTTTAGCAGATGTCTCCAGTCTTTTAACTTTTTTGTGTAAACTCTTAATTTATTCATCCCTGTTGTCCTTTTCCATCTTGTCTTTAATTTGATTTATTTGTTTTTCCATAATTTCCACCTTGTTGGCATACTCATCCTGAGCTTCTGAGTTGCCAACAACATCTCTCATTTCCTTAAGACACTCAGCCACTGGTTTATCACCTATCCCCATTCTGTTAAGAATTTTCATTTGCTCCTGAGTTTTCTCAACTTGATTTTTTAAATTAACCTGATCACTATACATGTTATTAATCAATCCAGAAAAGTCTTCGATAATACCTTTATTGTTTTTCTTAGCATGATCTCCTTTTTCTAGACTATCAGGATATTCCTTGAACCCAGAATCCCCATCTTTATTCTGGTCCATAAAATATTCCCCCTTCTGAGTGTCAGTTTTTAGCTCCCTCATTTTGTTCACTGTGTCTTCTTTTTCGTTATCTCTGTTATCTTTTTCCTTTATCTTCCTCTTATCAGGGGTATTGTCTTCCTCGTCAGAAGTAAGAACAATTCTTTTCCTACAAGTGTTAGTATTTCTGCGGGTCTCCTTCCCCTCTACTCTCTTCCTTTTTTAACCCTCCTTTTTAGTTGTTTCATTTTCTGTCTCAGTTTCAGAGTCCTCCATCTGGGTATTCCTCTGTTTCTTCTTTTTATTAACAACCCCCATGTCAATCTCTATCTCCGAGTCAGTAGTCTGGATTTTCTTCTGAGTTTTCACCTTACCCTTTTGTTTTCTACTATCTATCTCCCATTCCTCATCACTTTCCTCTGTTTCCGACCCTTCATGGCTATTTTTCTTCTTCTTTTTAGGATTACCCCTTTTCTTATTTTTAGGAGTAGAGAAATCTCTTGCCTCTCCTTCACTTTCTGTATTTTCTTCAAACATGCTATCTTCCTCCTCCCCTTCTGTTTCTTCCGCATCCTTTATTTTCTTCTTCTCCACAGACCTAGCCAGTTTTTTAGCTTTCATTACCTCAAAGACAAGAAGCATGAGTCCCTCCAAGGCCTGGAAATGCGTTTAGGGTTGTGGTAGGAAGTTTCAATCTTCACCAATCTGTTCCTCTCCTTCTCATTAGCCGGGAAAGTCTCCCAGGCTTTATCAAATATCAACCTGTCTCTGTAAAACTTGAGCCCCTCTGTCCCCATTCCCGTGGCTTCAGCGACAATATCCTCTGTAACTTCCATATATTCACCGTCAACTAAAATCTTCCCCTCCTTCCACGTTTTTTCAAAAATCCTAGTGATATTAGGATTTCCCCCATGCAAGCGCTCCAGATAAGTATCAAGGCCACCTTCTTTCAGAATCCTCCACATCTCCTCATTATTTTTCCACTTGCTACAGCTAACTGGTTCAATACGCTTCTTGTTGCCTCCCATTTTTTCTCTGCAATTTCTGTAAATTTTGTTCTCAACTCTACCAATAATGCCAAAATGTTATTTTCGTGAACAAAAAATGACCCATAAAATGTGCCATCTCCAACTTGAAATCATTACCTTATACTGCCACCTTTGAAGGCCATTATGACACCTTACTTGAATATTATTGGAGTTAAAATAGCTTTCCATTGATGATGACTTTTTGACGACTTCTCCCGCGCTCGTCCTCGAGCATTAACTTCACTTCAATTGGCATATTATTTCCATCATTCCACTGATCCACCTCATCACTTTTGCATGCGTGATTGGCCGCCCAGTCAGCAACTCCATTGGCTTCGCGGTAATTATGAGTAATAATGCAACACTCAAAAGACTTTATTATCTCCCTTGCTTTTTGAATTGTATTTTGTATAGTCCAAGACGCGGGAAACTCATTGTT
>MU223408.1:332516-350620 GCA_018584345.1 Thuja plicata | reverse complement strand
CTCTTTCTCTTTTCGCTGTCCTTCCCTGTCTTTGCTGCTGACTTCTTTAATTTTTCTCCCTACTGGAATCCATTTCTGAATTTTTTTCTGGGTTACTTTCTCTGGACATTTCTTTGCCCAGTGACCCGCCTTTTTGCAATGAAAACATGAAAAGGGTATAGTTTCATACTCTATAGCCTGTTCCCACATACCCAGCTTAGATTTCAGACTTATTTTTTCTGGCATATCCTTATCCTGCATTATCCCAACATAGATACGGGCATAGGTTAGCCTCCGTCTCACCGCTGTCACATTGTCTATCGACAATAGTTCTCCAAATGAACTAGCTATACCAACAAAAATATCTTCCAGCCAATATTCAAGAGGCAATCCGTGTAGCTTTATCCATACCGAAACTTGTCGAGCTTTTTCCTCCTCAAAGACAAGATTCGGACTCCATTTTTGAAGAATAAGGGTGTTTTTCCCAATCAACCATGGCCCACAGCAAAGAATATTCATTCTGTCTTCTTCACAAGAAAAAAAGAATGACATACATCCCTTAGCCATAGCTACCACCTCTTCCTGTCCTTTCAAAGCCCATTTACAAGATACAAAAGCCCTAACCACTTCAATGTTAGGTCTAACTCCTACAAATCTTCCAACCAGCAAATTTTTCATCCTTGCTATAGAAAAATCAATGGTCTGGTCTGGAATTTCAATAGCAAAGCTGCCCTGAGAAGGTTTTGAAACGTTCTTCACCAGAGGTAAAGAAGATTTACCTGTTGGTTTGATGCCAAAAAGAGACGCCCATTTCGTCGGTTGCCCCAGCCCAACCTCCTGTCTGGGACCCCCTCCTAGGTCCTCTGGCATCTGTTCCGCATCGGGATCCAATCCTGTGATCTCGATGTCCTTCCCATCATTCCGCTTGCTGCGCTCAGAGGATTCTGCATCCTCCTGAATTCTCCCGCCCAACATTTTGGCAATCTTTCCAAATGGCCTGTTAATGCTGTTCTGCTTAACAGATACTTGAGAGGATAGATCTTAGCAATGAGCTTGATTGTATGAGAGAGCATGTAGTGTCTCAATTTTTGTGATGCGAAGATGACTGTTAAGCATGCTTTCTCAATAATGCTATAATTGAGCTCATAAGCGACTAAAGTTCTACTAATGTAGTAGATAGCTCACTCTTTCTTTATTTCATCCTCTTGTGCTAGCAATACTCCAAGGGATGTAGTTGTAGCTGAAATGTATAGGAGTAAGGGCTTTCCATGAATAGGAGCCATAAGAATAGGTAGAGTAGCTAGGCACCCCTTCAATTCTCTGAAGTTGGCTTCACAGTGTTCATCCCAGTTGAACGCAACCCCTTTATGTAGTAGCTTAGTAAAGGGTTGTGCCTTATCTACAAGTTGGGGCATAAATCTCCTGATAGACTAGAGTCTCCCTTGAAGTGTCCTCATTTGACTGATATTACATGGAGGAGTCATCTCTAGAATAGCTTTTACCTTTGTTGGATCTACCTTGATTCCCTTTGCCGATACTATGAATCGTAGGAGCTTGCCTGATTGGACCGCAAAGGCACATTTCTTTGGATTGAGCCTGAGTTGGAACTGTTCCATTCAATCCAATATCTTTCCTAAATCAGCAATATGACTACCTCTTTCTTTGGATTTAGCCAGTGTGTCATCGACATATTCCTCCATATTTTTGTGCATTATGTCATGGAATATTGTTGTCATAGCTCTCTGATATGTTGCTCTGGCATTCTTTAGCCCAAATGGCATGACGTTCCTGCAAAATGTGCCCCTTGCACATGTGAATGTAGTTTTCTCTTGATCCTCAGGGGTGATCTTGATTTGATTATAACCTGACAATCCAGCCATCAATGAATACATCTGGTAGCCAGCTATGAGGTCTATGATCATGTCAATATTTGGTAGAGGGAAATCATCTTTTGGACATGCTTTGTTGAGGTCTCTGAAGTCTGTGCAGATCCTAATAGATTTACCAGATTTAGAAACAAGGACCACATTGGATATCCATGCTACATAGGCAATGTCTCGAATAAATCCAACTTTTAACAAATTTTCCAATTTTGATTTCACCAATAATGCAACATGAGGATGCATTTTTCTATGTTTTTGTTTTACGGGTTGATCCCAGGAGCTATAGATAAGTGGTGCATAATGAGATTGGGATCTAGCCCTGGCATATCAGTGTAGGACTAGGTGAAGTTGATCTTTTTCTCCTTTAGGAATTCTGTGAATTGTACCTTCTCTTCTTCTGATAGGGATTGTGCTAGATGAACTATCTGAGGATCTTCAATGGTGCCCAAGTTCACTGGCTGTGTTGGTTCAATCAATACTAAAGATCTTTCCTGAAAGTGTTCAGGAAGGATGTCAAGAATCTCATCCTTTGGCACCTCTAAGAGGTTTTCATCATTGGATATGCCATTTTTCTTTACTATTTTGGGATTTGATACTGCCACAGAGTGGTTTTCACCATCAGTCCTCTTTTTCTTTTTATTTTTCAATTTGTGACTAAGAAACTTGATATCCTCCTGTGACATGTTCTCGCTCCTTGCATTGGTGGAAGAAGGGTGAGGGTCACAAGCATTAAGGTAACAAGCTAGGGAGTGGTCATTGGGAAAGTCAAGGATAGGGGTAGGATCTGTTTTGGTCCAATCAATGAGGTCTGGAAGTACCAATGTTAGGGAGTCAGATTTTGGGAAGAACAACATCACATTAGCATCAAAACTGTTAACCGACATGACATGGTCTGTTAAGTTAATATCTTTGATGTTTAGATCAATAAGAGTAAGATCATAGTTAAAAGGATCATTGTTAGTTATATATGGATCAAACTCTAGTGACTCGTCAGTAGATATCTCATCATCATCCCTTTGTAAAAGGAGGCTTCTTGCTTGTAGCCTATGATATTCTTCTAGAGTTATGTATTAACTAGTGTCTCCATCAATGATTGGAGGAAGGAAGTCTTCTTCTGCTTTAGGAGGATTAGTGTCATTGAAAGGAATGTCTGGTCATTTACTAGGAGTTGAGGAATCTATAAACATGTGAATTTTTTCTATCCCAATTTCCTTGGAGGCAATAGATAGCCGATCCCATTCATAGTCATGAGAGTTTGTGATATCATCATCAGATTTATCCAAATATTCAGCAATGTTTATTTGATGGACTCAATTAACGGCTTGTAGATCAAAGTGAGGTAGATCGAGAACATGTGTAATGGTGACCAATTGCCCCCAGTTAGGATGTAAATTCTGTGGCCGGGGTTCCACTTGAGTGATTGTAGCTATGGTGTCTCCTACCTCTTGAATGGGCGGTTTTTCTTGCAAAGGAGTATGAAGATCCTGTGGTACCTCAAAACTAGGTACATAGCATTCTCCTTGATATTCAGGATTCGCTGTACCAATATGTAGTAATCTCTCATAAGGCCATGGTTTTGATACTATTTCATCTATTTTATCACTCTCTACTTTAGAAGGTGGACTCTGCCTTGAAGTAGGTTTGTTGGGTTGAGTATTAAAGCCCAGTCCTATTTTATCTCTATTGAGATGGAACTCTATGGGTATGGGTTCAATGATCCCTTGTCCTGTGTCATTTAGAGGTCCTTTTCCTTTGTATCCCATCTGTTTGAGGAAATCATATCCCTTTCCATACTATTCTGGGGATATCTTTACATGTTTGACCTCAGAGTCCACTGGTTCTCCTTTGTAAAGCCAGTTCAAGACTGCCTGCTCTTCAGTGTTATTTGAAGAAGATGTGGATGCCTTTATCATACCAGTAGCCTTGTGTACCTCGAGCTCTTGGACTGCGAGAGGTGTGAATGTTGATGACGGTTTTCCATAAGATCTTGGTGATGCTGGAAGCTCTATCATTGAGGGAGTTAGGTCCAACTTGTACTCTCCCATACCTATTTCTTGAAGTTTTAATGTTTTTCTAAAGCCTTTCATAACCATGTCCTTGGTAGTCTCAGGAGAAACTATGTCCATAGCTTCTTTTTTGTGTGGGATCATGCTACCTACTTTGATACTGTTGCAAGTGTAGTTGGCATTTGTAGGAATTGTCACCTTTATCCCATTATGTGGGAACTTGATGCATTGGTGATAAGTGGATGGTACAACTTGCATCTCATGAATCCATGGTATCCCTAGTAGAATGTTGTAGGCTAGTGGTAGATCTAGAACTTGACATATAACATTCCTTTCAATCAGCCCAACTTTTATGGGTAAACACATAATACCTCTAGAGGATCTTTCTTCCTCATCATATGCTTTGATGGTTATCTTATTTCTAGAGTCAATTGTTTTCTCTGAGAGGCCTAGCCTCTTGACAAGATCTAGTGTACAGATATTCAATATGGCACCTCCATGTATCAATATGCGTCTAACATAGGATTTATGAATAAGAACTTCGATATGGAGGGGTTGATTGTGTGGATGGGTCAATGACTTGTAATCCTCCTCAGAAAAGGAGAGGTAGTGTGGCATTGAGATGTGATTTACCATCACTTGGAACTTGTCTATATCTATATCCTTTGGAACATTAGCAACGTTTAGAGCTTCTTCTAGGATTTCTCTATGCACCGTGGATATTTTGAGCAATTCAAAGATGGGAATTTTGGTAGCAGTTCTTTGCAATTGGTCTACCAAGTCATATTTTTCTCCAGGGATAGTGACCACATGTTTTGCTGCTGTCTTAGGAATAGTTATAATGGGAACCTTGGGTGTTGATGTTGGTTTCGGAGGTCCCTTGATTGTAACCTGTGCTTGGCTCTGGGTTACAGCGTTTGTGGAGGATGAGGCTCCTTTGATGGTGATCATGTTGACGGATTCATTTTTAATGCTGAGTATATTGATCATATTGTCACTCTTGGAATAGGTGTAGTTTATCTCATTACCTTTCCCTTTAGATGTTTCCCCTTGATTATAATTAGGAAAGGGTTTGTTAAATGCTGTATGGTCCTCATTGGTAGTATGTCCATCGACCTTGACCTTACCTCCTTTGATTAGGTCTTGGATAATGTGCTTAATCTTGAGACAATTGTTAGTCTTATGTCCCTTGTTTTTGTGGAATACACAACAGGAGTTATCATCCCACCATCTGGGTTTGACCATCGGTTCCCACGGTTTTGAATCAGGAATCGTAAGAACTTTGTTATACACTAATGTTTTTAAAACCGTCTCAAGAGGTTCCCCTAAATGAGTGAATGTTCTTTGGGGTTTTGAAGTTCATGTACGTCCCTTGTCATTGTCATTGTTCATTTTGGGGACGGGATGTGTTACTTTAGCCTCTTTTCTTGCTTGCATGCCATTGGTTAGATTGAATGCTTCGGGTTTAGAATTAATGTGAGAGGCATCAACTACTTCATCATTGACAACGTTTTTGTTTTTTTTCCACCATTTAGGATTGGAGTTGGAGCTACTGCCTTTGTTTTCATTTTGAAGGGTGATCTCCCCCTTTTTGACCATGATTTCCTCAATACGGAGAGCATTTTTAATCATCCTATCGAAGCTAGGAGAGTCTTTCATTTGTAGAGCATAGCTCAATTCAGGTATGAGATTATCAACAAAGATCTCCATCTTCTTTGTTTTAGGAATGACTCTTGAATATCGTGCAAAAATCTTCCTCCATCTTTGTATGAAGTGTGTAAAGGATTCTCCCATTTTCTGCTTGGTGTTACATAGATTCATCATGGTGACATCATGTTGGATGTTGTGGGAGTAATTTTTAATGAACCATTGCATCAAATCCTCAAATGTTTTGAATTTAGGATTCAACTTTGAAAACCACTCCCATGGCATTTCCTTCTAGACTTCCTGGAAACAGTCGCACGAGGTAAGTGGGTTCATGCATGTACTCAATTCTTAGAGCATAGAATTCTCTTACATGGTCATGTGGATCAGTTTCCCCTATGTATTTATCATACTTTGGCCTTGCCACATTAAGAGGAAACGAGACCATTGTGATACCTTTATCGAAAGGGAATGGACAAATGGCGTCCAAAGAGTATTTTGTTTTCGGTTTGTCCTTCTCTTGTTTGAGGTTTGTGAGCTCTGTTTGCATCTGATTAAGCTGTTTGGTAAGGATAGATGTGGGGTTTGGTACTTCCTTTTCTTTGAGATCATCCACATTGTAATCCTTGGGTAATTTGACACTCGTGGGTGCTAGATGGAGAAAGTACTTTTCTTTATCATTGCCAATTATTTATTCCAATAATTTATGGATCATTTTTCTTTGATTAAGCTTTTGATATTCATCTTCAGGGATCTCTTCCTCACTATCTAACCCAAATGGATTATGTTCAAACTTGGGTCTTTCTTCTTCTTTCGTGCCTATAGATTGTGCTTGTTTTCCATCATCATAACTCTCAAAGGTCTTACTCCATTCGTTAGTGTGGCTATCCATTTGAGGTGAATCAAGATCAAAAAGGGAACCATAAGAAGTTTCTCCTTGGAAGTGTGGTGTTTTAGGAGGCACTTTTGATCCTTTAGTTGTGTATTGGTTGCGTCTCGTGTTAACCATGAAGTTTGTTTCTCAACTTCATTAATATTTCCCAATAGTGCAAGTATGGTTTTTAGATTGTTCAAGTGAGCGTGTCTAGGTAGAAGTAACTATTTGTTTGTTGGTGGATGTAAATGATTCCAGTGTTAGAGGGTTAGAATGCCCTGATAGTGAGCTAGGAATCAAGTTGTTTATAGAAAATGAATAGACCACATGTATTGAACTGATCATGAAAGACTGACTATGCATGCAAGGTGGACGTCTCAAAAGTTTTTGAAAATAACAGTAGGGAGACCAGAAGAGACAATAGCGACCAACTAAAGAGCAAAAAGGGTACCTAAATCAACTGAGACCTCCTAAGAATAACTGCTAGAAATGCCCACTATCCTGAATGTGAGCTCCCAGATACGAGCCTTTGATGGCACTAGATGCGATCCTAAAACTTAGATGCGATCCTAAAACCTGGATGCGACTATATTCTTGACTAAATGTGATCCAATGCACCAGATATATCCTAAATACAGGATACGACTCAGGAAAAATTGGATGTGATCTTATGATGGTTTTGTCAGTTTTGGTCAATTTTGAAAAATTTGTTTTTGAAGAAAGTGAAGTTGTTTGTTTCCAGATTGCATCAAGAGGTATCATGAGACGTGAAAAACACATGTACTCTAGGGTTTGAAATTTGTTGATTATTTTGAGGAGCTTATCTTTTTAGCGATCTTTTTTTTTGACACTTCAAACAATTTTGCATTGTTAAGAGGATGAATCAAACACACATCTTTTCCTATTCACTAGGTGGAGGATGAAAATATTTGCTCGTTGACTTAGGTACACACTCAAATTCTAATCATAATACAAACATCACCAAGCACGCAATGGCTCCAGTCATAATGCTGTATTAGGTGACTTCAAACGCAAGTGAGGGCACGATATGACAAGTGTCTTGGGGCAATTACTTTTTGCCTTGCACAAAGATTATCACCCTTTCGGGGATGAATCAGGTATTCTTTCAGTTGAATGTGTTCTAGATTATTGGGCAATCCATTTGAAACTGTCCACCATAGAGTTGCACAAGGCAAAATTGAGGCATATAGCCTTATAAGTATCTAAATATATATAGTCTCGCAAGCAAGATTCAAGTGGCTCCGCTCTATATATACCCTGATATGTTCAAGGAATGATGTCAAAAATCTAAGAACAAAACTAGTTCCATCTTCCAAGGCTTTGGCCTATAAGGAAGCAACTATTTATAGTGAGTTGGAAGGGTCGGCGTAAGACCTGTCCTCACTTGGGTCATTCCCGGGAGATTTTTTCCTCAACCGGTAGGCCCTCTACTATTTAAAAGATCGGTAACCAGGATTGGCGAGCTTAGGATTTCTAGATTTCTAATTCTTCAAAAGAAGAAGAGCATACTCTCCTAGTCCATGCTGTTTTCTCCTCAAACACTTAAAACACAAATTCTTTCCCTCAAGCTATGTTGAGCCTGATTTAATTGTTCCTATCTTTAACGAAAACAAAAAGGGAAAGTTTGTTTTGTTCAATTAACCACAAGATTTAGTGAGTTTGTGTTGTTCAATTTCTAATCCAAAAGTAATTAAACGATGTGTTTGTTCATTGATCCCACATATTTAATGCTTTGTTTTGTTCAATTACTGAATCCGAAAAGAATTATATGATTTTGTTCATTGATCCCACATGATTTAGTGATTTGTGTTTATTCAATTTCTATCCCAAAATGAATTAAATAGTGTGTTTGCTTGTTTAGTTACCCCCAATTTTGTTGCAACTGATAAAACAACATCTGACTTTTTGATTTTCCTCAAGAGGAAAAGAGCATAATATCTAGTTGTTTTAGCAAGTGTGAAGAAATGGTTTTTAAGTGTTTGAAAAGTAGATAAATAGAAGTCAAGATGGAGGGGGGTTTGGCAACCTGTAAAAACCACATTAATATCCTTTTAATCCAACTCCATGAAAACTGCCAAAAAGTACCTGCAAACACTTGTTAAGCTGCAAAATATAGAAAGCACAACTTGTTAGACTTGTTAGGATTAGGCAAATGAAGTAGACAATCCTTTAAACCAAATACGAGCCTAAATCCTACTGAATGAAATACAGTATTTGGGATGCAAGCCTATTCACTGGATATGAGCCCTTGCTGACTGAATGCGAGCCAAAACTAGAAACGATCCGAGAAATCCCAGATGCGAGCTACAATTTACACGATACGAGGGCGTATCTAGGATGCGATCCTGCAAGATTAAATGTGATTCTATGACTGATTCATGAGCTTGCAAATTGTCAAAAACATGTTAGAAATGAGGCTAAATCAAAATTTGAGCCCCACGGTGGGCGCTAGAAATGTGAGTGTGTATTTGGGTACCTGATGAAAACAACACAAACACTCAATAAGTCATTGCATTAGTCCAAAAGGGTTAGAAAAGCATGTGAAACCCACTAAAACTGACTTATTGCCTACTAACTAGGAGGAGTGTAATGAATAACATATTAGCCCTCAGAATATGCTACAAATAAGTGATGAATACAACCTAGCACGAAGGATTTTAGTTTAAAAGCAAGCTAAAAGATGGAAAAGCATATATTCTAGCTCTAAAAGATGAAATTAAAATAATGCAAAAGCATGGAATAATGAGTGGAATGTGAATCTAGGATGAATCCAACAGCATAAAAATGTAATTTTGATCTAATGTGAAGGCTTATTTGCTCTCAAAATAGGCTTCTATTTATAGAAGAATGGGAGAGAGAGAGGGGGGACAAGGTGAATTTATGAGTGAAGGGGCTCATTAATGAAGGTGTAAGAGCTATTAATACCCAAGGCATTAATAAGGCATGTGAGAGACATAGGCTTAAGGCATCTTCATTAATAAGACATTAATGAAAGCCTTAAAGAGGCAAGGGAGGATGTAAGAGGATGGCTTGAGAAAGTGGACCTTAAGGAGGTCAAGCTTGAGAAAGTGGACTTTCTCAAGTGGGTTGAGTTGCTAAGAATTCCTTAATAGAATGTGACAACATTAGGAGGTGGGTTAGGACTAGAATTAGGATTAGGATTAGATTAGGATGGGTGAATGGGTTGAGAAGGGTTAGAACCTAGGGTAGAAGTGGTTGAGATAGGTTAGGTTGGGGTTTGAGGGAATATTAATAAATGAAATAAGCTTATTTAACTCATTTAGAAATATAGGAATTAATTATTTAAACAATGAAATTGCTTTTTAATAATTAGGGGACTATAGCCATTTTAATTAAATTAAATAGGCTAGGGGAATGGGTTAATAGCAAGTGGATATTTGATTTAGGGATTTATTTAATTCCTTTATAGTTAAATACAATAGCCACATTTGATTTTGGTTGTATTTGATTTAAATGGTTTGAATTTGATTTAGGTCATATGGCTATAATAGTTAATATAATTCAGTGATAAAAATCACCTAGGATATTCAATAGATTTGAAGAATTATGCCAAGCAGTAACAGGGTTGTTTGGACATAATTGAGGGTATGATCACACTTAGGGAAAATAGGGTCCATAGTTGGAACAAACCAAATTCAAGTGGTTACAGATTGATGATGAATATTACCAAGTAGCACGACTCACACAACTTGATCTACTAGATGAAAAGCGCCAGCAAGCCTATGATCATCTGATTGTCTACCAAAATAGACTCAAGAGGAACTATAACAAGAAGGTCCACCCATGCCAGTTCTAGGTAGGGGACCTTGTGGTAAAATAAAATTAGAAAGTGGGTACTGATCAGGAAAAGAAAGGTAAGTTTGAATTCACCTAGCAAGGCCCCTATATTGTCACTACATGCTTCGATTCTAGGGTATATCAACTCTCCACTCTTGAAGGAGAACCTTTGAATGATCCTATCAACATCATGCATCTCAAGAACTTCTATGCCTAACAGCTAGTTTTTCATTCTAGTTATTGGAGAAAATTCATAAAAAACATAAAAATTCCTAGAGAAAGCACAAAAACAATGTAAAACAGTTCTGAAAAAATCTCAAAAAAGTAGAAAAATGAAGCTGAAAAAATGGTTGTCCTGGTGAAAAACTGGCAAATAAGCACTTGGGCAACATAAAAAACATCAAAAAGATCCATAGAAATAAAAAAAGGAAGAATAAAGAGAAAAATTTCATCCAATGCTGAAAACTTGGAAATCAGGCACCTTGGACAAGTATGCGTGATGAAAACCTAGAAACAGGCATCACACATAGTGGAGCATTGCATTATCTATCAAACTCTCATTTCCATCCATCACCACATGTCTACAAACCTCAGTATCTCACTAGTATTACCTAGGTGTTCATTTATTGCACACACTAGTTCAAAATGATCCTCCTATCTCATATCATGAGTCTTTTGTCCATATGGTCTTGTATATTGTTGTTCATACATTTTACTATCCCAATCCCTGAGCTTCAGTCCTGTACATATTTCATCTAGTCATTCACTTAGTGTTTCTTGTATATATCTTCTGTCCATGGTTGGTATCCTTGCAAAACATGATCTAGTTATGCTCTTAAAATCTTAAGTTTTGGCAAGTGCCTTTTGATAACATCTTGGCTCCACAATTTGATTGCAGTGCACCTTGACCTATCAACTTTATGAATCCCATCTTTCTGGAAATGAATCCATTAAGGATGTATCCTTCCTCTCATCAGCTTAAATCTAGATCATCACCATCTCTGGGTTCTCGTAGGATGTATCCTTCCTCTTTAACTAATCAATCAATATACTAAACTATCGCACACATCAAGACAACAACACGATCCAATTGAATCTCGGCAGCAACCTTTGTGCATAATCGTTTGTAACTTATCACTTGTAATTATTCATTTAGGTTTTTCCTTGTAAACTTGTAACACCTTCAGTCTCCTTGTCATCATGCTAACATCCTGGGTCCTTGTCATGCTAACATTCCCTGCCTGGTCCTTCATAGTCCTCCTGTCTGGTTCATCAGTTGATTGTGACATACAACAAAAATATGGGTCCCATCTCATCCATTGCATCCATCGCATCCATTTGCATCTGGTTGTGATATTAGTTTCATCATTGTATTAGGTTCATTATTAGATTGCATTAGATCCATCACTAGATTTCATTAAGTTCTTCATTTAATTGCATAGTCAAAATCATTTTAGTTTCTTGCTTAATTAATGCATCTTGCATTGTTAAAACATTTTGATTCATTTGATCATCTTGCATTGTTAATCCATCTTAGATTAATTTTACATCTTGCAATGTTAAAACATTTAGATTCATTTTATCATCTTGCATTGTTAAATCATGTACATCTTGCATAGTTTATTCATCTTAGATTCATTTTATACTTGCATTTGATAAATCATTGCATTGTTAACACATTTCGATTCATTTTACTCTTGCACTGTTAAATCATTTAGATTTCATTGTTAACTCAGTTAAATAATTATAGTCTTGCAATTTTAAGATTCATTTAGAGTCATCTAGCATTCATATACATATTCATAAAACATCAGCATATACATACATCATGAAATCACATCACATACTGCATCCACACACGTCAGCACATCATATATATATCGTAATAAAACCATCCTGTATACATAGTTTGTCAAACATATGCATCACATCCTGCAAGCATCAAATGCCAGTAATCATATAGGCATATGCATCAAAACATCATATATGTCAAAGCATGAAAAGAATACACCATGGCATCATAGAGTCCTCATCGATCATATATATATATATATATATATCAAATGTACATAAGTACAATGAATATCATCAATAAAATACATCACGTGCACCTCGGTGCCAATATACATGTACATCTCAAAATGCAAAAAATGTGTATCACATGATCCTCTGCTAAATCATGCCGGTGGCTGCAATGATCCACCTCCATGCTTTGCTGGCGGACGTGGTGGCATGCCCATAGATCCCTGTGATGCTGAAGTCTACACTGTGCTAAGATTGAGACCTCTCTAAGTACTCTCACCTCTATCTCTCAGGCACAAGCTGATGATACAAAACTTGATAATGGGATGCCTCCCTGCCTACCCTGGTTGCATCTCTATGAGAAGCAAAAGCCTCAGCTACAACCTGTCCAACCCCACCTATGATGACCGCTTGCCTAGCGATGTCTTTCTCAGCCCTGTACGCCTCAACATGCCTCTGTTCGACATCCCTCTCTGAGATCAATGTCAGGATCTGCTTAGTGGCCTGATCCATCTACTCTATTAGAGCCCCCAACTAGTCTGTGAGTGTACCAATCTCGGTCTAGAGCTCTGCAACATCCTGTGTCAAGTCGACCATGGAGAAATCTCTTGCGTCCACCCTACCCTATAGGGTATTCAGTGAACCCTCTGCCCTGTCAGCCTATGTTATCTTTGTAGTTAGTAACCCTTGTATCTGGGTCATCTCAATATGCAGGCTCATCTCCAATACCTATACCATGCCTAGTAATCCTCGTAGTCATGCACACTCTGTCTATAGACTGTCTCGCTCAGCAATGATAGTGTCATGAGTCTCCTGTGCTACATATCCTGCTGGTGGCCCCTGCAGCATCTGTACCTATGGTGGCACCTGTAGTACCTATACCTATCCCTATCCCTAGGCTGGCACCTGGGGTGCTTGGTCCTGCCCATCTACTGGTGGCCCCTAATCTAGTCCAGCCCCTGCCTGTGCCTCTGTAAGAGGTCTAACTTGTCTCTGATGTGGCCTCCTCCTCTGACCTACTACTGAGGTCTCTAGGGAATCTCCTATATCGATCCCATCATCAACATCCATATCCCCCATCAACTGCTTGTCAACAACCACCTTCGCTAGGTCTGTGTGCCATAAAGGCACATGTGCAACCCACCATGCTGCATACTCAGGGGTCATCCCTACATCAATAACATCTAGCCGCGCAGTAAAATCTAACTGGACCATGTCCCTCTAGGATGACCTCATTGTAAGAGAATCTGTATATCTCCCCAATGTACCTACGCCCATGGTGACATGAGGATGTAAGGCATCCTTTGCCACCACCCCCTACTGTAGCCCAAACTGCCACATGACCCTGGATGGTCTATACCTCTCTATTTGGTGGATGGTCCTCCCTAGTAGAAAGTAGTCAGTCTATACATATGACATGTACAAGAAGTCCTTGAATCCATCCTCAACTCTGGCCGCCCAATCCATAGCTCCCCATGGATTGTAGAGTCTGTATGGGGGCTAGTAGAAAACCTCTATCTCATTGAGCAATCATCGTGAGTAGCCGATATGTCCAACGAAGGTATATCTCAAAGGAAACCTGTATCTGCAGGCATAGGGATCTCCAAGATATCGTGCCTCTTGCACTCTCATTAGCTGGAACACTGCGATGTGCTCCCATGCCCACATTAACATCAGCATCACTCCTGTACCCATGTTGTGAACCCTGCGGTATGCAACCATGTGTAAATCATGGTACAACTATCCTAAGACAACATACCCCTAGTAATAGGTAGTCCCCTCCTCTAGCATCTCTACTAGCACCCGCGACCATCCCATGCCAAAACCATGTCCAGCCATGTCAGCTAACATGTGCCCTCTGATCAACCCAGCCAAATATAAGGCTATCCGCCATAATCTTCTATCAACTGCTGGCTGCTAGGGCATCCAAGTCCGGTACACTAGTAAAATTGGCCCCTATTTTCAATGAAAATTGGTCGCATTATCTACGCAGATTGGTCAAAAGACCCACAAATTTCTTTGTCAATATTTTTCTCATCGGAAGATCAACACATTCTTGCTAACGCCAAAATTTTGACAATAACTTGGTCAAAATTAACGTATTCAAACACCCACAGTATTTGTCAAAACTTTGACCAAACGTTCATCGAATGCTTGGAAAGTTTCAAACAGATTTAGTTGAAATGTTTGAAAATTTTTAGCCAAATTTGATCGAAATGTTTCGACCAAGGCTGGTCAAAATGTTTGACCCATCTGACCAGGATGCCAAACCCACGACGTAAGCTTTTGACATAGAACGGTCGAAACATTTTGACCAAACTCTTTCTATTTCGACTAGGATGCCAAACCCACGATGCAAGCTTTCGACACAAAATGGTCAAACCATTTTGACCAAACTCTTTCTATTTTGACCAGGATGCCAAACCCACAATGCAATCTTTTGACATAGAATGGTCAAACCATTTTGACCAAACTCTTTCTGTTTCGACCGCTGAATTTCAAAATTTTGACAAAAATTGAATTTAAAAAAAAAACAAATCCTGAAACCAAATAGCCTTAGTTTTGGTACTCGGCTTCAATAGAAGATGGACCAATAACAAATTGCTTCTTTCTCTCTAACAAACAAGTCTTGAACTAAGTGAGAAGCTCTAAGTTCATGACTTCAACTTATAGCTTCTCACTTGGTTCAAGACTTGTTTGTTAGAGAGCAATAAGTAATTTGTTATTGGTCCATCTTCTATTGAAGCCGAGTACCAAAACTGAGGCTATTTGGTTTTAGAATTTTCTCATTGAGTTTGGTATTCAATCTAAACAACCATCAATCATATTTTGAGACAATCAATGTGCTACTCAAATCTCGTGTATCCCAATCCATCATCAAAGGACCAAGCATATTGACATCCTACACTACATTGGGGATCTCATTCATGGACAAGTCATGAGTCTACTATTGCCCAACATCCAAGCAAGTTGCCAATATTTTTACCAAAAACTTCACGTAAAGAAAGTATTATTATTTTTTAACTTTGTTGGGGGTGTGGGAGGCTTCATCTTGTGGGGGGCATACCTGGTCTTGAAATAGGTCTCAAAAGAGCAGGCCTCAAACTTCTTCACCATGACATTATATTTAGAACACCCATCTTCATTTAGAATTCCCTTGTATAACTTCCATATTCTATTTTGGGTAAATAAGTCATCATTTGTTACTTTGGTTATTTCATCACAGGAGAGCTCTTGTGGAGGACACAATGTGGCCTTGACCTTCTTTCTACAATCACAACTACAACAAGTTTTACTAACTTTCTCCTCTTTTTTTGATGGAGTTTGCAGAGCACTACTAAAAGTTTTTGAGTCATGAGTGACACCAGCTCTTCCATTCATATACACATCAATTGGGACTCCAATGGATGGCCTGCTCTCAATTTGTCTATTGGCTTGAAAAGCTTCGGGGAAGGAGGTAATTGTATATGATTTCATGACAAAAATCTGCCATTACAATGAAAGTCATTACTATGCCTTGGCTATGTACTATTGATTGTTTCTCTCAGTAGTAATACATTGTTATTTGGGTGCTGCTACAGTGTGAGACATCAAGGCTTCGATAATCACTATTCCCTTATAGCATTTCACAGCATAACTTTCAATAATACTATTTATTGGCATTACTAGAGTTGTTGGTATTAGTGATTGAATCCACACTTTCATCTTGTTTTTTTCTTCTCATTATGCATTCTGGTTCACTGATGTCATTATTTAACATCCTTATGCTAAAATTGTTCTTGTAGTGGTAATAATAGTGTCACTTGTCATTATACTTGTTTATATTAGATACTATGACTATCATAATTCTGTCAACATTTTCTCATTTTGTAAAATATTTCCATGATGAGAACATTCAAATGTGATTTCTCTTAGCACTAAAATCCACTATTATCATGTATCTGCTTTTATAGCATCCTGTCAATGTGTTAAAATTTTTTTTACTCTTACTGCTCTTAAAACATATGATGTATCTGTTATTGTAATATCTGTAAACTGTGCTCTGAATGACCAAATATTCTATCTTACAAGCTTGTGAGTGCCCTCAATGACTGATATTGATATTACAGTGAGTACTTTTGTAGCATATATTCTTGTCATGTAGCATAGTTATTTTCAAAATTTCCATGCCCAACATAGCACAAAGCACCACATTCATAGAGATTTTCATCAATGTTCCTTAGACTCTTTTATCTTTGATTTTTTTATGGATCAAAATGTATTTATTGTTCAATAGAACTGCTCTATCCCTTCACTATAATGACACATGACTATATTCCAAATATTATTATTGTTTTGATTATTGGTATTGCCTTTCTGTATGAGCTTCTATGTTTAATATATGACACAATGAAACCCTCTTTGTGGCTGTGAGCTCCATGATGGTTTCATTTTTGGACAGTTTTCAAGTACTAATGTCTTGAAAGTTGTAACTGAATGATACAATTTTCGTGAGTTAGATTTTCATAACAAATGAACCTTTGGGATGTTTTCTGGTCTAAATTTTAAATTGCTCTATTGCTATGAGATATTCTGACATCTAATATTGACTACTTAGAACAAAAAAAAAAATCATTCAATTGAGAATAGGGAGAAGAGAAAAATTCGCAATAAAATGGGCAGTGAAAAGCATCCATGGATGATCATCTCTGATTTTTCAGTAAGAACCTTTGGTGAAGTCATTAATACTTTCTTTAATTGTTTCTTTATTTCTTTCTAAGTGTTGATTCATGCAATAATGGTCATTGACTAGAAGTGCAATCTGTCGATGGTTGTGTGTATGATAATGGAAGTGCCAAACTCAACAGAAAAGCATACATGCAGAAATGATGCTAAATCTATAGCTAAAATAGGCTACATAAAGCAAACCAAAAGTTTGAATTCCTTGTATATACTAGGTAGAGGTTTTCTTACCCTGATATGGTGCATTGGATATCTCTGAATGTTGGCACTGAATTGTTTGTGTCGCTTGTGAGCCTGATTGTGAGCTTGATTGTGATTGTTGTTCTGCAAAAAATCTAACATTCTAAAATGGAAAAATTAGTTATAACTAACATCCTACTATGTTGCCAGGCTCAATAACAAATGACATTTCCAAAGCTCAAAAAAATAACAGACAATGGCATTGAGATTTCAGAATCCAAATTTGAGTAGCAAAGCCTAAAAGAAACAAGTGAATATAACAGCACAAGAGATAAATTAAAAAGATACTAACCACAACCAAACAGGTCACTGGAGTGGATGATGCTGAACAGCAAGCCTGACTAGCTGATTTATAATTCTTTAGCATAGGCTTCCATCTTTTTGATGATTTTTGATTGAATGCTAGATTATTTTTTGATATTGGACTGCTAAAACTTGTACAAACCCCAATGTGCTTAAGAGTTACATGAGGAAAACTATTCATGGTCACACCTAAAACATTTGAATAAAGAAATTTAATAAGAATATTCCCTTCAATAATATCCAAGAACCCTTCTCCTCACAAAATATTCCAAATACAAACCCTAGCAGTTGTTCAAAGTCAACTAAAAAATATTATATCATAAGAAAACAAAAATTTAAGCTCCAAGAGGGAGATCAAGAAATACCTATTTACAGAACCATTTGATATAGCAGTACTGTCAGAGGGATTGGCTTCTATTGGGTTTTTTCTTTTATTCTCCTTTTGCCTTTTATTCTTCTGTCTTTGTTTTATATCATGACAAGTAAAATCAATAGAAGCAATGTTTTGTTCCATTGATGAACAATTTTTAGCCTTAGAATCCCAAGTTTGAGTCACAGAGGTTTGTGCAATGTATGACCCTTGCTTAGGTGGTTCCAGCTTCTTTCCAGCTA
>MU223408.1:305475-331969 GCA_018584345.1 Thuja plicata | reverse complement strand
CCTGAAGTGGTGAATACCAATGAAGAAACAGTGCCCAAAGATGATCATGAGACCATCAAGGCCCTTCCTCAAACCCACACAACTAAGATTGAATGTGTTCTAGATAAGAGGGAAGGAAAGAAGACCAAGAGGCAGGTATACTTGGAATGTCTCATCAAGTGGAGGAATAAACTAGTGGAGGATGCTAGTTGGTTGACTAAAGCAGTAATCCAGAAGTTAGGATACCAGGTCTCCACCCTACCAACTCAAGAGACTTGAGTTTTATTGGCCTAGGGAGTATGGTGCAAGTCACCAAGGCACTCCAAGACACTTCAATGGTGGAATGGGTGATAGTATGGGTAGCCTAGGAGATAGGATCCATTTGGGGTCCTAAGATGTAATAAAGACCAAGTGTGAGGTCAATTGGCACTTAGGTGAATTTATAAACCAAGTGGCTCAATTGGACCAAATGGTCAAGTATGCTTAGATTTGTTTATTTTTAGTTGGTTTTAGTAGTTTAGGCCTAGAATGGATGGGTTAGATCCATTTATAGCTTGGTTGGGTCTAGTTAGAGCCTAGGATAAAAAATTGCAAAAGTTGCTTGACAACTTTTCAAAAAGTTGTTCAAAATATGAAAATCAGTTGAGAACACCTAATCAGGTGGTTCTAACCATTGAAATGGATTCAAAATCCATAGAGAAAGATCAAACAAGAGGTTAGATCTGAATATAATTGAGGGCTTGCAGTTTTTAAATGAAAAAAACCTTGAATTTATGGAATTCTAAGCAATACTAGTGGTTTGTATGATTTTGTACGGTTTGGGAATGATTGGAAAGTCATTGTGTATTCATCATTTTTTCCATTATATCTTCCTCTGAAATTTCTCCACCATTGTTTCTGATTCCTGAGACTGCTTCATTAATCCTCTGATTGTAAGCTCTGATGTTTTCTTCAGGTAGCATCTCTAAGTTGTTGTATCTTTTCTTCCATGTCTTTCTACGCGCATTCTTGGCTTGGATGTCTCCTTCAAACATGTATTCTAGGTATTTCCATATTAAATATGATTTGTCTTCCTTCTTAATCTTAGGAAATTTACTCTCAGATAGGGCACTGATTAGGGCTTCTTTGGCAATTGCATTTTGGGTGAATACTTCCTTTTGTTTATTAGTAGAGTCTTCTTCTACCAGGTATTTCAAGGTAGGAACATCAATTGAGCGAGTAGAAACCTCATAGATCTCAAAACCAACACACTGGAGATGTGTTATCATTTTTTTCTTCTAGTCAAGATAATTCTCTCCATCAAACTTAGGACTCTCTTTCCTAAAGTACGTCATTTGATCTACCTTAAGTTGTTAGGCTTTCTCTCCAAGGCACTTGGCTCTGATACCAATTGTAGGAATAGTCCCAAGAGATAACTGAAGGGGGGGGGTGAATCAGTTATCTGCTAGTTTTAATTATTTTCTCCAGTTAAGTATAGAATAACATTAAGCATATATACAATAAGATAACACATAATAGAACACCACAATTTTGGTTACGGGGAAAGCAAAATAGGTAAATACCCCGGTGGGAATTAGCACCCACAAAGAACTACACTAGAGTATAATAATCCCTATTAGAAGATCTCATAGCCATATTAGGAGTTGATCTTTACAATACAATAACTACAGTGACCTGGTTAAGGGTCAGACCCTATTAGGATTCTTTTACAAATAACCCTGTTAGGGGTGAGGACACACTGTCCAAAAGCACACTGCTAAAATGATGAAGGCTGCAACCTTTAGTAAAATAGATATATACTATATCTGATAATGATCTGTTTGAGTAGACCAACTATCTTGATCAGTTCTAGTGAATTGTATGCACTCTCTGATTCTTCACATAGATCTTTAACTAATGAATGAAGTAGATTTATTGTCCCAAAACAACTAGCATTATGCTCTGTTCTTTTTCTGTCTTTTTTCTTATCATTCACACTAAGTGATCACAAATGAACTTCTATATGTATCTTTTTCAAACAATATGATCATGTCGGCTGTAAGAATACCTTCAATACTTTTCTAGTCAGCTAAACGAAGCACAAAACATAATTAGAACCATGCAACTCAAAATGAAGAGATGCATCGCTTCACATAGTCAGCTCCACCAAAATTACCCAAACGTCACACTTCAGATGAAACACGTTTAGCGCCTTTGGTTAATCATCTTTGAATCATAACTAAACATGAATCTGAATATACATATCCCATAGATAGGTGCAACTAAAAAATCAATAAGATTACTATCGACTTTCAAAATAATAATCCTCTAAAATTGTGGCTAGTAAACAGATCAAAATAACTAAACTATAACTAAACTTCTAAATCTATGTGTATGAACATGGTATAATAACTATGTCTGAAACATAAAAGCAACCGCGTAAGGCTCCAACATATCCATACTGAAAAGTGAATATAGCTTACTATTGTATAGTATATGTTGTCATTAATGACAAACATACAGTCAACTATTTACACAAAGGAAAATATCCAACAATAAATTGTAGGATATGCCTTATAACACAGAATGGAAGGATGGGCAACTAGTAAAAAAATAATTACATACTCCTAATCCATTGACAAAAACAACCATTTTGTAGAAAACTATCCTTGGCGTGAAGCCTACAGATTACCACATTCTGACGAGCATTATGTTGTTGCCTAAAGATGGAGAGAGGATGAAGATCAGAATGATGATCAGCAACCCACAGTGAATAACTTATCAATAGATCCTATGTGGAGATATGATGATTATAGCTACTTAGATGAATTCTACTGTATGGATGACCTAACTAGAGTATATCAATATGGGAGCTATCAGGAGAGTACTCCAGGATTAAGAGAATTAAGAAAAGAGGAGAAGAAAGCATACACAACAGCTAGAGTAGAAGAAGAAAGAAGTAATTACATGTTAAGGAATAGAATAGAAAATGTAGACAGAGGGAGACCTGACCAAGGAACTTATCCAAAGAGGCTGAAACACAAAAACATTGGTCAAGATAAACAAGTAAAACCTCAAGACTTTCCAACAATAGTAAGAGAAAAGGTGGTTATTAAATCTCTTCCTGATGAATTTTCTTTCATGTCTAATGCATTATATTAAGTTAAGATATATGTTCCTTCGCTTGAAATAGTTAAAATACCTGAATGTGAAAATGACGCTTTGAAAATATTATCTAATGTAGGTAATAAGGAAGATCTTAAGCAAGAAGTAAAGGATCCTCCATCTATTTATCTAGGAACTACTTTAAGAAAAAATGGAAATCAAATTGATCCTTTCTATCTTACTCTATTGATAAACAATAGATTGGTTAAGAATTGTATGATAGATTCTGGTGCAGCAGTGAATATTATGCCTAATGATGCAATGAAAGAATTAGGACTGAAGGTTGATACCAAATTTGGTAGATATTATGCTATGGATAGTAGATCTGTTCCTGTTTCAGGTATAATGAAGAATGTTGAATTTAAATTTCCATGTTCTAAAATTTCTTATAAAATGGATATTACTGTGGTTGAAGTTCTTGCCAATTATGGAATGCTTCTATCTAGACAATGGTCTAGCTTAGTAGGAGGTAGTATTCAACTAGATCTGTCTTATGCTTCTATTCCAGAGAATGGCAGGGATGTGAGAATTGATAGGCAAACTAAAATTCCATACATTATTGAGGATGTGGATCCAAGCTTGGTTACACATTACTCTCATTCTTATATGGATAACTTTCAGGCAAGTATTTCAAAAAATGCAATGCATAATACTGAACCTATTAAATTACATGCTAAAGTAAGTGACAATACAATTTGGAAAATGTATTTTGATAGTGCTTGTTGCAAGGATGGTAATGGAGCTAGTGTCATTTTATTTGCCCTTGATTTTTAATGTACTAAAAATGTTGCAGAGGATGAAGCTCTACTTCTTGGTTTGAGGATAGCTAGTAAGCATGGGATAAAATGTTTAAGTGTCTTTGGTGATTCTAAATTGATTATTTATCAAGTTAAAAGTAAATTTTTTGCTAAAAATCCTCATCTTAAAAGATATAGAAATGAAGTATGGGATTCTATGGAATGTTTTGATGCTTTTTCTATTGACTGGAAAGATAAATCAGAAAATATCCTTGCAGATTTTATGGCTAATTTGGCATTGAAGCATAACAACATCCCTTGTGAAGACATAGTTCAAGTTGAAGATAAAACTAGGCCTACTATACCTGATAACATAAAAAACTAGCAAATATTTGAAGATGACAAAGATATAATCAAATTTTTAGCATGTGAAGAAGAGTATGAAGCTCAATTGATAGACTTGAATGCTCATGTTGAAATAGAGAATGGGAAAGAAGTATTGTTTGGAAAGGAATTCATTCAGCTTAAAATCAATAAGGTTCCAAAAGGTCTTGTAGCAATGGAGAGATATTTTGACAATAAAGATTCAAGAATGGACAAGAAAAGCACTAATTTCACAATGGATGAAATAAAAAGGATAAACTTGGGAAATGAAGACTCCAAAGGAGGTGTTTGTGGGAAAAAGCTTAACCCCAAAGATCAAAAAATATATCATCAGATTATTGATAAAATATAGGCATGTATTTGCTTGGTCCTATGATGACCTCAAAGCTTACCGAGAGGTCCTTTTTCAACATGAGATACCTTTGAAGCCTAATGCCAAAACATTTAGACAAAGGAAAAGACCTATAAACTCTACCCTAGCTCCCAAAATGAAAGATGAGGTAATCAAGATGAGGGATGTCGGTATAATAAAACCAATTAGACACTCAACTGGGTTTCAAATTTGGGCCCTATCAGGAAGAAGAATGGTGATATCAGAATTTGTGTATATTTTAGGAATCTAAGAATATCATCATTAAAGGACAATTATGCATTGACTAACATGGATGCACTGCTACAAAAGGTCACAAGGAATGAATTATTGTCAATGATGAATGCATTCTCAGGGTATAACCAGGTGAATGTAAAACAAGAAGAACAATACAAGACAACATTTACTACACCTTGGGGTACTTATGTATATGCTAAAATGCCTTTTGGACTCACTAATGTAGGAGCTACCTTCCAAAGAGCAATGGATGGTGCCTTTGATGATTTCATTGATGTAATTATGGTGGTGTATCAGGATGACCTAACTTCTTACTCCAAAAATGTAGAAGATTATTATGGACACTTGGATCATATTTTTCAAAGAGCCCTTAAATATGGGATATCTCTGAACCCAAAGAAATACCATTTTGCAGTCATTGAAGGAAAATTATTAGGGAATATAGTATCCAAGGATGGGGTGAGAATAGACCCTGAGAGGATTGTAGAAATTGATAAAATCAAGGTTCCTAAGAGTGTTAAAAAGATCCAATCCTTCTTTGGACAAATAAACTTTGTAAGGATATTTGTCCCAAACTTTTCAGAAATAATCAAACCAATTACTATGATGTTGAAGAAGGGTGCAGACATGAAGTGGACAAATGAAGCTTTGGAGGCATTTATAAAGATTAAAAAGGAAATTAAGGAATCTCTTGTCCTCAAGTCTCTGAATTATACTAAGCCATTTCAATTATTTTCCTTTGCATCATATCACACCATTGTTGTTGTCTTATTACAAAATAATAATGAAGGATATGAACAACCAATAGCATTTTTCAGTAAAAACCTTCAAGCCTCTGAGTTAAAATATGATATCAATGAAAAAAAATCTTATGCACTTGTAAAAGTAGTAAAGTCCATCAGACTCTATTTGGTAGGAGAAAAAGTGAAAGCCTATGTTCCTAATGCAGCAGTAAAGGATAAGTTCAGACAATCATGAGAAGTCATTGGGAGAAGATGTATATGGGTAAATCAAATCCAGGAATTTGATATAGAGATTCAGATTACTAAGATTATTAGGGGACAAGGATTAGAAATCTTGATGGAAGAATCAAATATGGATGCACTACAAGTAAATGAAATTGATCTAAGTGAAACTCAGACAAGTATTGAAAGATGCCCTTGGTACACTAACATTGTACATTTCTTAAAATACATAAAATGCCCTAAAAGCCTTACTGATAATCAAAAGAGGATAGTGAAATTGAAAGCATCTAAATACATCTTAATGCAAGGAGACTTATACTAGAAAAATATGTATGGGATACTTCTTTTATGTCTAGATACACACCAAGCTAAAAAGGTGCTTAAGGATTTCCATGATGGAGCATGTGGGGGACACTTTTTTAGAAAAAAACCACTACACACATGATATTGAATGCAGGATACTATTGGCCTTGCATATTTAAGGACTATCATGAATATGTTCCAAAATGTGGTGCATGTTAGAATTTTTTCAGGAAAACTCAAATATAATGGTGCATTACCTCTTAACCCTATGTCTACTGAAGAACCATTCCAAATGTGGGGAATAGACTTCATAGGTGAAATCACTGATATATCTAGTGGTGGGCATAAATGGATTTTGGTAGCCACTGATTACTTCACTAAGTGGGTGGAAGCCATACCAACTAGACATGCTACTAGTAAGGTGGCAATCAAATTCCTGATTGAAAAGATATTGACAAGATTTGGTGTTCCTCAGAAGATTGTCTATGATAATGCTATGTGTTTCATATTTACAGAGTTCATTGAATTTCATGAGAAATATGGGATAAATATTTCTTACTCATCCCCTTATCACCCTCAAGGAAATGGCAAGAAGAATCTAGAAACAAAAATATAATGAATATTATCAAAAGGATGTTGGATAACAATGAAAGATCATGGGATTCAAAATTACCACTTGCACTTTGGGAATATAGGATTACAATTAAAAAGTCTACTAGATATGCCCCGTATGAACTTCTCTATGGAAAGAAAGCTCACTTACCATTAAATAACTTATTGCCAGTATACAAGTTTGTAAGTAATGAGCAATGGGAAGAAGTGAATTTCATGGAAGACAAATTTCAACAGCTTGAAGAATTGGAGTTTTGAGATGGAATGTGAAAGATCAAGACAAATGCAAGCATGGAAAGTGTGATGCTTTATGGGTAGGACCTTTTGTTATTATTGGTAAAGGCTATGAGAATTCTTATCTCCTTCAGGGCTTGAAGGGTTACCTTCATGAACTTTATGTGCATTATTAGTATCTAAATCATTTTTCTATTGAAATCGACAACAGGCAGGTTTGTTTTTCTTCCTCATCTATGATATATATATTATTCTTGTGTTTTCTAATGGTCCACTTTTCCAGAGATAGCTTGGATCTTTCTACGTTTAGGTATAAACATACATCCCTAGAAAGAGCCACTGGTGGAACCCGTATTTTCAGATTGGTTTGTTTTCATAATCAGTCAAGGAAGTATTTCTTCGCATTTGTTTATTTATCTTCTGTATCCTTCTATTTTATATATTATGATTCTTACTTATATTTTATATGTCTTTTTATCGATATTGTATCATTTGAATCTATGACTTTAACAGTCATCCTTATTTTCCATTGATTTCTTCTTATTTTCTTTTGATGCAGACTTAAAGCTAGCAAGGTCAAAGTTAAAGTACAATGATTGTAATCAACATACAATTTGTGAAATCATATGATCGTAAAATTACCCTTTTTTTACCTATAGCATGGTGGTGCAATGAAGCAGTGAGAAATCTTCTATCTATCGTGGGGTGGTGAAGTATTCTAGTCTCGACCCCCAGGATAATCAAAAAAGTCAAATAGAGTTGTCGAGAGTTTGAAAATTCACAATCAATGTACATGCAAATTCTTTTAATTGACTTGGCACCACAAAATGGTCATCGCATGTCATATGGGGTCTGCTTGACTAAAGCTAAATTGAGTCAAATCTGATCAGATTAAGATATGATCCAACAGTGGAGTGTGATGGTGTTAGCACAAGTCGCACGACATTTAAACATCACACAGTGGCAAAAATGATGACAGGTATCCCGAGCCTGCCAAGATATGCAGGTGAACTGACATGGATACAAATGTCAATATTTGGTTGGCAGATCAGAATGACTAGTTTACACAGAGGTGCGTAAAGTAAAGTAAAAGATAGATTACTTAAAGGACATCTTTTAGTCCGTGCTTTAAATCAATAGTTGGGACTTAATCTAGGGGGTAAAAGTATTTGGCAGATAACTGAGGCACTTATGGAAGATCTGCGACCATAGGATCAAAGATCTATGGTTTAGTGTGATGTCGTGATGGAGAGATGAATGGATTTTAACCATTGCATAGTAAAGAAGGATGCGACACATGTCAACGGTGGGAAAAAGACAAAAAACTTTGACGACTACGTTATAATTGACTTATTACATGGCATTTAAAATATTATAATCTTCTATTTCACTTAGGGTTTTTATTATTATTGATTATTCAACTTTTCATGTAGAAAAAAAAGGTGGCGAACATGGTATGATTGAATGTTTTAGATTCTCAATGATTGGACAAAGGATCGCATGCAGACGTGATGATTGACACCATGGTTGCAATCGATAAGAGGTGACAAATTTGATTCCAGAGACCATGCACAAGAATATCTATGTGATTGACATGCCCAGAGAAAATTATTCAAGTTTTTTGATACAAGACGAGGGATATGATAGAAATAATTTCTCTGGTTCCGAAGTAAACAATATTAATAAGAATATCATACTGGACTAGGTTATTTAATATATCAACAATTATATCTAGTCTCATGCATAGATTATGAATGAGACCGTGGATGGATATAAGATTGGAGTATCATTATGATGCAGATCTATTGTTTAAGTTATTCTCACAGATATATTGTGAAAGACTTGTGAAGTTATTATGAGACTTAATCGGTTGATAGCTGTTATTGAACAAGGATAATTGGTTATTCCTTTGTTTTAATTAAACATTCGGTTATTGATCACTAGGTTAGATATTTGTTAAGAATGATCATATTGATCTGAAGCTTGTTTGCATCCTTTGGGTTTCATACTTATAAAGATACCAATCTCAGCACATAAAAAACAATAAGACTTTCTATTACTATAGTCAGATGGATAGATGGATCAATAATTGCAAACTTGAAATCTATTGTACTATTTTCTATAATCAATAAAGATAAGTCCTTTTTCTTCATATGTGCAATTCTTTTATTATCATTTTAAAATTAGTCCCTCAGGTAAACCAATAGAACTTCTTCAAAGTGATAGTTTGATGTGCATGCTTATTGATTTGATTCATATTCTATATTTTCAATTGGCCTTCTCATTTTGCATTGTTAAATTTTATTGATTGAGGCCTTAATCAATTGATCTTTCATCTGAGAAGTATTACCCTTTTGAAATATCTTCTAATTTTTTTTAGGTTGCATGTACCTTTCATAACACCTTTGAAGTGATAATTTTTCTTGTAAAAGTGTCTCTGAGGTTGAACATAGGATTGGAATGATAGTGAATCTATTTCCCAAAGTTGATTAAGGCACTGGTATTTTTTTTTATTGGATTATGGTCATAGTTTCATTTTTTAAAGTTTTGAGATGCTATAGCCATCTTCTTTTTTCAGTTCATATCTTGAATCCATCAACATCTTTAAATATTTGCAACATTACATTTAACACTTGATAGTTCATTGCTCCTAGTTAAGGATCTCAATAGTACTTTACAATATTCTAGGATAAAGAAGTTTGAATCACATATTATCTGCTTTAAAAATCCATTAAAGATTTGGAAGACAAGTATACAGTATAGGCCCACCAGCCTTGGTTTAGCAGAGTCAAAATTGCAAAAGGTTGATACTTGGAATAGGTTGAAACCTTGTTTGTTGGAAAATCACTTAGATTTCTCATCATTGGATAGGAAAAATCCATATGAAATCCAATATGTTGATTTGATCACCACCACTTTTCTTAATTAGATCCTCTATAGCTCAAAAACTATCCTTCACATTCTTCACTAACACTTGGCTAGACCGCACCCTCTGTCTCTTGTTCCTTCTTCACTAACATACGAGCAATAACTCATTCACCATCTTCATTTTCTTGTTTATACTACTTTTCTTCTCTCTTAGGTTTCCACCACCATAGAAAACCCTAAAATGTAATACCTTTTCAATATAGCAATACACTGGGCTTCATATCACATATCTCTATGTCCAATTTGAAATTTAATGACCGCACCATTCCATTTTTGGATTCAATCAAGAAATTAGATTATTTCATCAATTATTTTCCTTCTTGACCAATCAGCTTTCTCAAATCATCTTTGCACGCTCATCTCAATGATATAACCATTAAACAATATTTTTTAGCTGTCCATTCTCATTCTCCAATGACTCTTGACCAATAATATTTTATTATAACAATTATTTAAATCGCTGATACCAATCAAACCGTTAGCCGTTTAGAAACTAAACACCTTTTCAAATATCTTGGTTTATCCTTATATCTTTTCTCAAAATGAATCACGATTGTATAATTAGCATCTAGTAGCTTTAAATTACCTCTAGAAAACAACCAAACACAAAAATAATCAAACACATAACCATAGTGATAGAATCATCTTATTCATGTTAATTGTTGTCTTAACAATTTCATTGTCTCACCGGTCATCCCAACAAGTTAAGATTTTACATGTAGCATCAAAACATGTTTCCAAACACTTATGTAGAAAAACACCTTAACATATTCCCATTAGCATGGTGTATTCCACGATCATCATCAGCAGCTCATAAAGTTAATAGTTGACATCAATGACAATACCATAATTGATCATTTATCAACCATACTTGTCATGTCTCATCATCAAATAATTCTCTAAACCAATTCCTTCACTTGATTTCTCTACATCACTTATGTCATCAATCTCCCCCTTTGGCATTCATGAAAACACAACAAATCAATACACACCTCTTTGTCTCTTTACCTATGTGTCTCAAAGCAATCTAACTAACCAACTAATCACATCCATAGATTCTTCAAGTTCAGCTCCATCTTCAACATCTCAGCTTACAATCATTAGAATTGTAGAGTCCAATCTGTGTAGTATCTCCCCCTAGGATGTAAACTCCATTCATCTCACTACATGTACCGAATACATGTATGAATGTGTTGATGGTACATTCTCCCTGTTTTACAACAATGCCAAAGTTCCCAATCAATGTAAAATCTTCTCTCTGATTTCGTGTTCACATATTTTTACAACTTAACTAATCATACTCTAGGCATTGTCACTGATGCATCAATCCAACTTAAGATACATTAGTAAAGTTCTAGGATTGATGTAGTATAACATCTTCTCATTTAAGTGTAGATAGGGGAGTGACCCCTAATAGGTTTTGATTTCTGAAGTCCAAAGCTCTTGAATATCTCTTTGATGTATTTAGACTGACTGATGCAGATACCATTATCAAGTTATAAAACTTGCAAGCCAATGAAGTATTTGATCTCACCTATCATTGACATTTCAAATCCCTTTCTCATTTGTTCAACAAATTCTCTACTTAGGTCATCATTACCTCCAAATATTATATCATCGACAAATATTTCAGCAAGTAGTAACTTGTTTTCTTCATCAACCTTTAGATAAACATTATTGTTGTCACTTCTTCTAACAAATCCAACCTTTATAAGATATGAGTGTAGACTCTTATATCATGCTATAGGTGCTTTTTTTAGTACATAAAATACCTTCTTTAGTTTGCAAACAAAATCTTGTCCATCATTCTTCTCAAAACCTTCAGGTTGTTCAATATAAACCTCTTGTTCTAGTATACCATTCAGAAAAGTAGATTTCACATCCATTTGATAAACCTTGAATTTATTGTAAGATGCATAAGCGAGTAGTATCCTTACTCCTTCTAATCTAGCAATAGGTGCAAATGTCTCACCATAATCCAATCCATCCTCTTGTGCATATCCTTTGAAAACAATTCCTTCCTTGTTTCTCACCACTTCTCCTATTTCATCCATTTTATTTCTAAATACCAATTTAGTTCCAATCACATTATTATCTACTGGACAAGTTACTAGAGTCCAAGTTTCATTCTTCTCTATTTTTTCCATCTCTTCTCTCATTGCACTCAACCAATCATTATCTTTCAGTGCATCCTTAATAGTTTTAGGCTCAAACTTACAAAGTAAGCAGGTGCGCTCTCTAGCTTTCCTTCTAGTTAATACTTCAACATTCTTATCTCCAATTATTTTCTTAGAAGAGTGATTTAACTTAATATACCCTGGTAAGATAAGCTCAAATCTCTATTCCTCAGCTTCATTCTGAACAGGTGTATCATCCTTTTCTTCTTCCTCTTGTCTTAGTTCATTCTATTCAGAAGGTTCATCTTCCATCACTGGTTGCATATATGTCATCCCATTGTAATCTTGAGGTTTCCTCTTTCTTGCTTTATCATTTTCATTAGAAAAATCATTCACTTTTACATTAGCACTCTCAATGATCTTATTTTTCTTCTTTTTCAAACACTTGCAGGCTTTACTATTAGATGAATACCCAAAAAATATTCCTTCATCACTTTTAGCTTCAAAATTTCCTATGTTTTCATCCTTCTTAATAAAGCATCTACTACCAAAGATTTTGAAATAAATTACATTAATAATGTGTTTATAACACAGTATCAAAGTGTATATAGTAGTGCTAACACCTTAGAACTATGAATGATTAATTAGGAATGTGATTGGAACTAAACTAGATGAATGATAAATTAGATGATGATGAATTAGTGTATACGATAGTGCTAACAACTTCTCTCCAGAACATTTTTTGAACACCCTTTTGCAATGAAATTTCTAACACATTCAACCACTGACCTATTTCCCCTTTCAGCTAT
The DNA here is from genome assembly GCA_018584345.1 of Thuja plicata. Lineage (NCBI taxonomy): Eukaryota > Viridiplantae > Streptophyta > Pinopsida > Cupressales > Cupressaceae > Thuja > Thuja plicata. The sequence continues at coordinate 319,150 of MU223408.1, read as the reverse complement.
TATATTTTATTGTGGTGTCCTAGAAGTAGACATTTGTCTTTTAATCCCTTCTTCATAATAGGAAACAAATTCATGTGATGTAAATTATCCACCTCTATCTAACCTTAAGCATTTTAAGCTCCTACCAGTTTCCTTTTCCACTCTTTCTTTGTAAATCTTGAACATGTGAAAAGATTTTGATTTCTCTTTAATAAAAATAGTCCACATCATCCTTGAATAGTCATAAAAAAAAAACATAAATTACTTATCTCCATATTAACTTTGAGTTCTCATAGGATGATATAAATCAGTATGCACCAAATCAAGTATATTCTCAAATGTGTAGCCTTTACTATTGAATGTAGAACTAGTAAGCTTCCTAAATTGACAATCTTTACAAACAAAATTATCAGGTTTCACAAGGTAGGGAAGACCTCTAACAACCTTCTTTTTACTGACTTTGATCAGGTTATCAAAATTAACATGACAAAATCTCTTATGCCACAACGAACTCTCTTCTACCTTTCCAATCAATCATTTCTTAACAGATAGATTTAAATATTATAAGTTGCCTCTTTTTCAATCCTCTAGTAGCAATAAAATTTCCTTTTTTGTTCTTTATCATGCATATTCCTTCATTGAATTCCAAATCGAATACTTTCTGATTTTGTTGAGAAACACTCAATAGGTTGTAGTTTAGTCCTAATACCTAGTAGACATCATCATAGTTTGTATTATAATTCAGTTCTATAGTGCCTTTACCTTTTACCATATAGGGGATATCATTACCAAACTTAACTTATCCTCCATCAAATTCTTCAAGCTCAATGAATTTACTCTTGTCACCAGTCATGTGATGTGTGCAACCACTGTCAATAATCCACTTCTCACTCTTGTTCATAGTTGATATCAATGCAGTATCACTACGTTCTATCTTGTCTTCCTTCACAACAATAAAGACAATACCCTAATCATCATCATCATCTAATTGATTATCTGTAACACCTTCCTCAGCTAGATAAAACACTTTCTTTCCTTTATCCTTGTATCTCTTGTTCTTTTCTTTCTTATTGTTCTCAGGGCACCTTGATGCAATATGTCCAATCTTACTACATAAAAAGCATTTCAAGGGTAATTTTACTTTATAATTTCTCTTTCCTCTAGGTAACCTTCTAGCAAATAAATCTTCCAATTCCTCTTATTCTTTTTTCCTTAGATACGATATCATCAATAGTACTTCCATAAGATACTAAAGCATTTTGACTAATAGGATTTTAATTCCTTCTAGAGTTTAGATGGGTGTTAAATGCTCCATCAATTCTAGGCATTCTATTATCATAATTTCTCAATTAAAAGGAAGTTAACTTTCCAACCAAATAATCAACAGTAACTGTTATAGTCCCTAAAGATTGTACTTCTTGTATAGCAGAAACTCTAATTGCATAACGTGGCAATAAAGTTCTTAGGATTTTTCTTACCACATCATCTTCAGTGATGGATCCACCAATTCCTCTGAATGTATTCACTACCTCCTTGATTCTCTGACTATATTTCTCAATGTTATCTCCTTCAGTCATCCTCATTTCATCAAATTTTCCCTTTAAGTTGTCTACCTTAGTCTTTTTGTTAGAATAACTGAGAGGGGGGCTGAATTAGTGGCCTCAAAAATTACTCCAATAAGTCAACCCAAAACTTTATACCACAAAAATAAACCTCTATTTATCTTTATTTCTACAAGATTTATGCCCTTAAATAATCTTATCAAATAACTACTACTCAGAGTATATTGTTTATCCTTTTTCTTAAGCTTTACAAAATAGCAGTCTAGTCTTTACCGAAATACAGTAAATAACTTAGTGTTTACCGATCAATCCTATTTTAGTAATGTGTAAAGAAAAACATCAAAGAAATGAACCATATACATATTTGACACATGCATTTTTAACATGGAAACCCTGTTAGGGGAAAAACCACTTGGGACTGGTAACCCAAAATTTTCACTCTTCTGAAGTGAGATCAGTGAAGAGCCAACCCTGTTAAAGGTCACAAACACAATATTAAGTGTGACCTTGTTAGAAGATTTAAAAATAACAATTTTTCACTTGACATAGAGCATTCACTTTGTTGTCTTCATGAGAAACCTTTTGATACTCCTTGGGATGTATCTCAATATATAAAGGATCATTAAATCCTACTCTGTTAAGATATTTTCTGAATCAATGGTTAAACTTAAACAATATATGATCTATTCATAAATACAACTTGATCTTGAAGATGGTCAGATCTATTGTAAGCTCATAATACCTTTCTGATCAATGTTATCTTCAGTTCATTTGCTCCACTTCTTTCTTCTCGGTGAATGTTGTTGCTTCTCTGTTGCTCAGTGTCTGCATAAATCTTTAGCTCTATTCTTCAGCTTGTATGATCAGGTCTGTATGAAGACTTCTATCTTCACCAGAATTATCTTCAACATTCCTCTTTTCATAATAAATTATGTTGTCTCTTTTATAGACATGATTTCACCATTTTGAAGTCCTTGTCTTTCTTGTTCTTGATGTGATCCGCAAATATCACCATTCTTTCTTTAACGGATGCTTTGGTTTTATGTCATAGATTTCTTCTTGACAACTAGAATAAAACTAGCTTTAAATATCTAGCTTATCTTTAGCTTTTAATTGGTCGATGAAAACATTGTCGTCAATCAGTTAACTCTATATTTAGCTCCTTCCAGCTAAGTCTTTTGTCATTTCTAAACTTCAGTTCTGATCAGTGTTTAACTCCTTTTTTGCTTGGTCTTGACTTCAGTTGTCCTCGGGTATGTCTATCCATCGGGGTTTTCTGTCCACCGGGTAACACTATGACTTTCAATTTTTCTCGGGTATCACTTTGGTTTTTCTCGGTAATTCTTGCTCTGGTATCTTGCTTAGTTTACACTATGACTCTTCTTGGGGTTCTCTATCTATCAGTGTGCACTGTCCGTCGGTGTTTGTTGTAAATTTGTGTATACTAAACTTTTATGCATTACTGATAACATAACCTTTATCTCTTTGGTTCTTTGAAGTCTTTGAAAATATGTATATGACCAATCAGATTATATCAAGTTGACATCAATGAAAATACAATGCATTAACTGATTTAATGTCTTGCATTAACTTTCTACAGCTCGGTGACCATCAACTTAACATCTTCAAACATTCAATTAGTTATAGTTCATCATTTTGCACATGTGAATCTCCTCTGTAGGCTATTTTCAGCTTCTCCCACATTTCATAAGTAGTGTCAAGATATTTCACACTAATATATTATGCATCTAATAAGGTACTTGTTATTGTTTTCATAGTTTAAGTGTGCTCTTTTTTTGTCTTCAACTAATCAGAAGATAGGGTTCCATTAGGGAGAACATATCTTGTAGTCACATGATTCCAGTAGTGATCACCTATTCCTCTTGGGTACTACTTTATCCTTTTTGACTATACTGTGTAACTATTCTTGTTGAACTTAGGACCTTCCCTTCTTATCATCTTGGCAGTATATTTGCCTCAAGTTGTTAAAATTATTCTCCAAGGACCAAAGCTATGATACCAATTGTTAACCTTACTATGATGAGAGTACTAGGAGGGGGGTGAATCAGTAATCTACCGATTTCAACATTTAAACACTTTTCACTTATCCACCAAAGCAACAACTCAACAATAAAATGTAAATGTGCAACCACAAAACATTCAACACATAGACATAAGGTTTTTGGTATTGTGGAAACCCAAATTAGGGAAAAACCATGGTGGGGATGGCACCCACAAAGTGTTACTCTTCTAAAGTATGCCCTGTGAAAGGCTTTACCCTGTTAAAGGCATTTACATATGCCTAAAAAAATGTAACCTTGTGAGAGGCTTTACCTAAAACTCATAATAAGATTGTACCTTGTGAGAGGTAGCCTTATGAGAGGACTTAGAACACTTATTATAGTGCCACCATACAGGATTTACAATACAAAACAGATCTGTAAGGATCTACCTCACTTGAGGATTTCCAGCACTCTGTTGTAGTTGTCAGGAAACAACAAGTAAGAATGATCTATGAAATATAAACCTCCTTTTCTTGATCAGATCCTCTATAGCTCAAAAAAAATTCTTCACATTCTTTTGTAACACTTGGCTGGACCACACCCTCTATCTCTTCTTCCTTCTTCACCGACACACAATCAACAACCCATTCACCATCTTCATTTTCTTGTTTATACTACTTTCCTTCTCTCTTAGGTTTCTACCACCATAGAAAACCCTTAAATATAATGCATTTTTCAATTTGAACATACACTTGGCTTCATATCACATATCTCTATGTCCAATTTGAAATTTACTAACCATGCCTTTCCATTTTCATATTCAATCAAGAAATTAGATTATTTCATCAAATATTTTCCTCCTTGACCAATTAGCTTGCTGAAATCATCTTTGCACACTCATCTCAATTATATAACCATTAAACAATAGTTTCTAGTTGTCCATGCACATTATCCAATGAATCTTGACCAATAATATTTAACTATAACAATGATTTAAATCACCGATATCGATCAAACCGTTAGCCATTTAGAAAAATAACAATTTTTCAAATATCACAGTTTATCCTTATATATTTTTAAAAATGAATCATGGTTGTAGGATTAGCATCTAGAAGCTTTGGTTAACCTCCAAAAAACAATCGAACACAAAAATAATCAAACACATAAGCATAGTGATAGAATCATCTTATTCCTATTAATTGATGTCTTAAAAAATTCACTATCTCACTAGTCATCACAACAAGTTAATATTTTACATGTAGTATCAAAAAATGTTTCCAAACACTTATGTAGACCAAAACCTTAACATATTTCCATTATCATGATGTATTCCATGATCGTCATCAATAGCTCATAAAGGTTATCGTTGACATTAATGAAAATACCATAACTAATCATTGCTCAACCATACATGTCATGTCTTATCATCAAATCATGTTCTAAACCAGTTTAATTTACACATATGATCAACCACTTCCTTCACTTCATTTATTTTCATCATTTATGTCATCAAATTAGATGGTGCAATCATAGGATTGTGTTGGTGATACAGTGTTGATTTCATAGTTATGACCACAACTAGTTTGAATGATCAGTAGGCATGTTTTGAAGTCACAGAAGTTGTTTCAGTAAAATTTGATAGTGTTCTTGAGATACTGATGGTAGATCTTCATCTGGTGTTTGGGGATTAGGTTGTGATGAATCATGTGTGTACCAGTTGTCATGCTGACATGCCCCAATTTTGTTTTATGCTGATTTGTTGGATTTACATTTATCGATGTAAATATTTTATCAAGATGTAGGTTGAGTTGGTCAAAATGTGTGTTGACTATTTTTGATAAAATTAATTGTTTGATTCTATCTTGTTGCTGACCTGTCTGGTAGAGAAGTTTATTATATTGGGATGTATTTTTTGGCATGATCTCTCTGAGCGCAAAGATTGAAAGGTGATTTTAATTGTGTTAGGTGAAATATAGGGTGGTGGCCACCTTAGGGCTTGAAAAGTAATATTTATATCAACAAATTAAATATTTGAGTGTTTAGACCATGGATGTGAAAGTGGGATCAAGCCCAATTAATCCAGAGTAATCTGATGAGTGAAATAATGTGTTACAAAGGATCTGATAAAGCAAAGGAGTTTCTATTTTATAGATCAAAAGAACTTAACGGGTTTCTTATTGTAAATCCCTTAACCAGGTGGATCCTAACATATCTTATTTGTAAATCCACTAACAGAGAGACTCATTAACTTGAGTCTGAAATATCCAAACAAAGTTACTCCTAATAGGGCTAGAGGAAAATCCCATAACTAGGTGACACCTAACAGTGTCTTTGTAAACTCCTAACATGGTTAAGCTCATAACAGGGTGTACATTAGAAGAGAACTTTATTTTTGGGTTTTCATTCTCACTGTGGTTTTCACCCATTTTGGTTTCCATGTGAAAATATATGTGTTATATGTTGGATGCTTTATGGTGGTTGTGTTCATTGATTAAATTTCATTTGCATATCTATTGGTGAACTTGTGAATGTTTTTTTTTTGAGATAAAAGAAAGAAAATTTGAAGATATCTTTGAATACTGATTCACCCCNTTCCCCCCCCCCCCCCCTCTTAGTATTCTTAGACATTTAGGATTAACAGTCTTTATCCTCGACAGTGGCATAGGAGATAGTTTCACCAGCCATTTTTAATTGAGACAATATAGTCCTTGTATGGAGGATGTATATGTTATTATTATATTATACCTTTGGTATTTATTGGTAAATATTTACTGTATATGGATATTTTGATATACTAGTAGGTGTCTCTATGCATTTAGTGTTCTTGGAGTTGTCACAGTTGGGTTAGAATTAAATGCTAATTTTAATTGTTTAGAGATATAATTTTATTGTTGGCTAATTTGTCGTAGTTGAATTCCATTTTATTGGGATTGATTTAATTTATTTTGGGAATTCTTTAGTTTCTTAATTTATTTAATTGATTTACATTTTAAGGTCCCTTTTGGCTTTTGGGGAAAAAGTGACCTTTTATTTGGAAAAAGAGTTCATTTTTACTCACCTTGCATTTTGTCGAATTGGGAGTTTGCTCCAAATTATTTTGGAGGAATTCGGTCTTTTGCTTTTTTTGATTGATCTTCTTGTCAGATCCACGTGGGTAGAAGCTCCTTGGATTTTTTCCATGATTGTTAATCTTTCTATGGAGTCATTTGCATTTTGTGGCAGATTCTTTTTCTCTTCGTTTCCATATTTTTAATTTGGTGTGAGATGGGGAATCTCTGAAATTCATTTATTTTTGTTACCCTTTTGGCTTGGTATGAGTAATTTACATTTTGTGAATTGTAATTTGTGGTTTTTATGGTGTTATGCTACATTTCTTTCCATGTGTGCCTAGAATGGGAATTTTATTAGATATTTATGATATTGGATGAATTTTAGCAAATGGGTTTTAATTTTGTGGCTTAATTCCCAGCTTTAATTTTAGATATTTTTTGGGTTGCCTTCATTTACGTGCTTCCCATTGTCATTCGCCATTTTTTGCATAATTTGAATGTTAGAATTGATAGTATTCCATGCTTGTAACCATTGTGTAGTTTTTCTTTGTGATTATTGGAGTTTTTTGGAATTTGTACTGTTAGTGCTTTTTCTTGTTGAATCTCTATATAGCAAAGAATGCTTGACTCTTAGATTCCCAACTCAGATTCATACAAGTAAAAGAATAATTAATGAGGATTAATCCTCCTCCTTCTTTGAGCTCCACAAACTCAGGCAGGTGTACCTTTCATAGATTACTGATTTTCAATGAATCTAACATTGGATAAACTGATTTACTCTTATCTTGTACTACAATAGTTGACAACACATCCTGCAAATGAACATCACCAACCTTAAGCAGAGCTTGATAAGCTATACCATGAACTTAACAAGAGCTATTATCAGTGTAATAAGGATATTCATCCTTCTTCTTTTTAGAGTACTTGACTCAGGAAGGCTAACGTGATGATTCTCTCTTCAACGAATCAGAAAAATGAATTGTATCCTTTGAATACAACTAACAAACATCAATATTTTCAATAAAAGAAATGTAAAGATTAATTTGATTTATGATTGATGATGAGAACTACTTAACAGAACTTATACCAGTGCCTAATCTCGGGAAAATACTTAAATGAGATATAAATTCACACAAAATCAATTAATTAGAACTCAAATGAAACCCCAGATAGAGTGCCTTACAAACTATCCTCTTATTCTCACATCCATGTATCAAATTCTCAGACTAATACCTAGCCTTCTGGAAGTACTCACAAGATTGACTCCCTCCTTGAAGGAAACCTATAAGTAGTCGCATAGTTACCTTATAACTAGTATGTTCGAGATGCCTTACAAATTAAACATACAAGAGCATAAACATAAGTACAAGAAGACATCATAGATCTGAAACAGGAAACTCCATTGTATTTTATCAATATTCTTCTGCTTCAATACACTCAAATAGACAAGAAACTTGAAAACCAAAAAAAGTTTGAAGTTTTCCTTGTAGTTATAAATTCACCATCCTTTACAATATCTTATAACTTTCTATATATAGTTAGCATTAGCCATCTTGGAATCCTTAAAAATCAAGGATGCAACAAGATTTGGATGGCTAAGATATAGGACAAAATACGTGACTCATACAAAAGACAAAATAACAAGTGAAGTGATAACCTTTTTGTTACAAAATTTTCTAAGTACTTTGTCTTTTGACCGCTTGGTTACTGCAACTGATTTCAACTTGTTCAGAAGTTTCCACCTAGAGTTTGTTGCCTTGGTCTTCTAATGTAAGATCTTTTCCTTTGCCTATCTAGTTCAAAATGTTAGGAAGAACTATCACTTGTTTTTACACAACATCATCTTCTCCTTGGTTAGTTGCATTGTATTTGTCCTTCCAAGAGTTCAAAACCTCATCACTCAGTGAAGGGAAATTGATAACCTCATCCTTTTTGTTGTTCAACTCATCCCAACTGACCTTTGCTTTCTCAGATTCCTCTTTCCAAAATTCAAAAAATGACTTGGCCTAGCTAAAAATTTCAACAGTTTGGGAAAATAAAAGTGTACTTTCCAAAATGATAATACTATTTGTCCTCATTTCCAACACCTCATTCATCTATATCATTCATAAGGCTTCCTTATTTATCTTGCCATTTTTCTTGAAAATATTTGGGAACATCTCATAACGTTCTTTTGAATATTCCTTCTCCAACATCTCTACCTTTTTTAAGATGATGCTCCTCTTTATGTCTAAGTCCACTAGCAACTTAAAACATTTGTAAGTGCCAGCTAACACAATGTCCACATTATTTTCCTCCTTGGACATGGAATAAAAATACTTCAATTTTTCTCTTTTTCCTTTCCACCTATCCATGACTGGGTCCCACTTATCTTTCTCTGCATTGTAATCATCCAATATGCTAATAGTTTTCTTACCCAGAAAGTAAATGGCAGCGGGACTAAAATCCTGAGTACATTGCATCAATGTGGTATGTATCTTATCTCCATACCTTTGTTGTATCCATGCCTTTTCTTCTCTGAATGTTGTGCAATCTTCATCCCATTTCTTTCTTGATTCTTCTAACTTGGTCCTTTCAACAATTAATCTCTCTCTCTCTCTAACTCTAGTTCTACTTGTGTAGTAGGACTTGATGGCATACAAGGAGGAAAATTTACAATTGGACTAGATGTAGTAGGATGATGTGGATCCTATGCTATCATCCTTTGAGGATAAAATCAAGCTACTTTTTTTCCTTCTAGTATAGAAATTTTCTTATCCTTTTCTATGGATTTTACTCTTTCCTCATTGTATGCCTTCAAAATTGTTTCTAGTTGGGTTCTTAGGCTTTGAATTTGTTCCTCTTTCTTCTCAACCACTTTCATACTGAATTTTTCAGATTCTAATGTAATAATTTCTGCCTCTACCCCTGAAGTGTCTACAACTCTTCTTACTACTAAGCTTCCTGAATATTCAGCTTGATCATGCCCATCATTTTTTCTATTCTCTTTCTTCTTTAATGACCACATCATCAATGTTGTATGGTCTTCACTAAAAATAACACCTATAGATACTCCATTGGTATGCATTGGTTTAGTCTCCTTCCTGAAAACATCAAAGACTATAGCATCAACAATATCCCATTTTGGCAGAATGAGAACTCCTTCTCTCTTAACCAATTCTCTGCCTATTTCAGGAGTGACTTTATCAAGTTTGGCCATCATTTCCTTCTTCACCTCTGTTTCAATTTCATCCTTATCTTCATTAGGTGTGTCCTTCTTTCTTTGTTGACACTTTTCTTTGAATTCATTGATATTAATTCTCCACAAAAATTGCAAAAATGCTCTAGCTTTAACAAATTGATCATCTGATAAAAATTCATCACTAGCCTGCTTAGTGATGGGATCAAATTCTTTACCAGAAAATTCATCTACCATCAAATCCATTTCTACATGTTTGGGAGTGTTTGGAATCCCTTCTTGAATTTCTTGAGATGTTACAATGATGTTCCCTTTGTTTCCCAACTGTTGCTTGTTCATCCATGTGCAGGGGAGATTGAGAAGGGAGTAGATATATTCTTTTTTTTTCCTCATTCTATCCTTTGCCTTTTTGGAGATGGAAATGACTGTGCGTCTAATTCTAGGGGTCTCTTTCCTTTCTAATGATTTTTGCTAAAATAGTATGCTTTTCCATTACTTCCACCTTATTTGAAATTTCATGACCCAATGGCTCAAAAAAACCTTTACTTTATCATTTTAAAACCTGACCGTCGATCTCAGCAACTCATTGTTACATCCTACGGCTAGCATTAGTTAATGATAATCACTATCAGTAGAGAACACATGGTGGGTAATCATGTTGCCTTGATATATAGATCATCTGCATCTTTTAGCTTAAGGAAACATGACAACCATTGGATCTAAGTTAACTTTTGTGTCGATTAATTAGCTGTCCTTCTTCTAACTGCGGCTTCAAATTCTCAGTTAAGACACATGGTGGATTGTCGCTTTCCCTTGAAGAATAGACTTACCACATCTTAAGCTTGAGGAAACATGACAACCGTCAGATCAAACTTAAATTATGACATATTTACTTGCTTTGTTAACGATGCACTAGCCCCGCCATGTGACAGATGTAATTCAGTCACGTTACCTTAAGAGATAGATCTCACACATCTTTGGGTTTAAGGAAATACAACAACCGTTAGATCAAAATTGAATTGTACATCTTTTAATCTGGCTGATTTGACTTCATCCGGTCCCATTAGACATGTGTCATCTAGTCACATTGCCTTGTGAGATAGAATGACTGCATCTTAAGATGTAGGGAATGCAACAGCTGTAGTATCAAATTTAAACTATATGCACTTTATCATACTTTAAAATAGATATTAGACCCTCCAGAGACACGTGGCCGATTGTCGCTTTCCCTTGAAGAATAGGTTGACCGCATCTTTGGCTTGAGGAAACTCGACAACCATTAGATCAAAAGGAACTTGCATGACATAAGAATAATTTTTTTAAAAGGTCGCGAGTACTTTGACTTAGGGTAATATTAAATAATTAAAATACCAAGTCTATAGGATGATAAAAATATATGGCCCCGCCCGATGTTAAAAGGACACATGAGTCAAAAAGACCTTTAGTGACCGGATAAAGTAAAAACAAAATAGAACCCACCCTAGCAACTTATGGTTTTTGGTCCATGACAACAATCTTGAAGACAATTGCAAGGGTTTTGAACATACATGACCTGGCTTGAAACTTTTTGACACGTGAATCAATAGAATTAGAGAAATTTCTACATAGACCTTTAAGCCATTAATATTAGTTATAATTTCGTAAGAAAATTTAAAAATAAACCTGAACATATCCTCACAATTTAGGACACAATCTGACACTAAGAACCAAAAATTTTCAACAAGACCCAGAAATTATAAATATATCCAATAGTGACTCTCTTGGAGGATGCTTGAATGCAATTTCATAGCAAGAATAACAGATCTCTAGAAAGAAAACCATAACTTCTCTAACCTAAAACAAAATCAAACACACAGCTGGGAAAGAAACACACAACAAAAGAAAACATACCTGTACATAACATACAATACTACTGTGCATGGAAAAAACACTTGATTCAATTGAATTTTTTTTTAAGAAATTATCCATGCACAGGAAATTCCTATTCTTCATCATTCATATTCTTGATAAGATATGAATCCTTTCCAAAAGTCTAGTTGATAATAAAAGGACCTAACCACAAGGATTCAAATTTCTTATGTTTCCCCTTATCCTCAGCACTAGCATTCCATTGAAGTACCAAATCACCATGCTAGAATTTTCTTTCATTAGCCCTTTTATCAAAAAGATATTTCATCTTTTGTTGTAATCTTATGTTCTCCTTTTGAATGTATCTCCTTATTTCATCCAATTCTACCAATTGTATGATTCTTTCTTGTATTGGTTCAGAGATTTCTAATCCCTCTTCTTGAATGAACTTATAAATAGGGAGAAAGTTGTTTACAGGCATTCTAGATTGTATACCATATACTAAATCAAAAGGAGACTTCCTTGTTACTTTGTTCATAGTAATCTTGTCTGCCCACAAGGCAAGTTTTAACTTTGCATGCCAGACTCTTTTGTTATTTTCTAGGGTCTTTTTCAAAATTTGCAAGATACTCTTATTAATGGATTCTGCCTGCCCATTAGCCTGTGGATGGTATGGGGAGGAATATGATATTACAATTCCCATGTCAAAACAAAAATCTGTAAACTCTTCTGATATATAATGCATTGCATTGTCCATTACTAGTTTGACAGGGACACCAAACCTAGTAATGACATTATCCATCAGAAAATCAACTATTACTGAGCTTGTAGCTTTTTTAGTTGGAGTTGCCTCAACCCATTTGGTAAAATAATAAGTAAGCAACTAAAATCCAACTGTGCTCCCCCCCCACTCAATTTCTCTGCAATTTCTCCAATGAAATCTATTCCCCACATAGCAAAAGGGGCTTCTACAACTAAGTGATTTAGCAGTAAGGCACCTCAAAACTTTATTTTGCTAGAGAACCTCTGACATGGTTCACACTTCCTGACAAAGGCATAAGCATATTTAAATAGATAAGGCCAATAGTACCCAACCCTCAAAATATTATGAGTTGTTTCTCTAGCTGAGTAATGTCATCCACACATTCCAAAATGTATTTCTTCCAAGATCTTTTCAGATTGTCCTTTGTCAAGACATAATACTAGTATTCCATCCTTATAACAACACATATTTTTGATCTTGTAATCTCAGACTTCTCCTTTGGTTATTAGTTAAATTCTCTGGACAACTAGCATTCCTTAGAAAGTATATAATGTTAGTGTGTGTGTGTGTAAATGGGTACCTGTCAGAATCAACACAAACACTCAATAGGTCATTGTATTAGTTCAAATGGTTAGATAAAATGTTCAAAACTAGTAATATAGGCCTATTGCCTGCTAAATAGAAAGAGTGTAATGAATAACATATTTAGCCCTCAGAATATGCTATAAATCAGTGACCAATAGTATTCTAGGATGAAGGATTTTAGATTAAAAACAAGCTAAAAGATGATAAAGCATGCAATCTAGATCTAAAACATGAAATGAAAACAATGTAAAAACATGAAATAATAGATGGAATATGATTCTAGGATTAATCTAGCAGCATAACAATGCATTTTCAATCTAAGGTGAAGGCTTATTTGCTCTCAAAACAGGCTTCTATTTATAGAAGAATGGGAGAGAGAGAGGGGGGACAAGGTTCATTTATGAACTTGGAGGCTCATTTATGAACTTGGAGGCTCATAAATAAATATGTAAGAGCCTTTAATGCCCAAGGCATTAATAAGGCATGGGAGAGACATGGGCTTAAGGTATCTTTATTAATGAAGGCATTAATGAAGGCCTTAAAGAGGGAAGGGAGGATGTAAGAGAATATGGACTTTAATAAAGTCCAGCTTGAGAAAGTGGACTTTCTCAAGTGGGTGGAGTTGCTATGTATTCCTTAATGGAATGTGACAACATTAGGAGGTGGGTTAGAGAAGAATTTAGGATTAGGATTAGATTAGCATGGGT
>MU223408.1:271837-289429 GCA_018584345.1 Thuja plicata | reverse complement strand
GAAGAATGGGAGAGAGAGAGGGGGGACAAGGTTCATTTATGAACTTGGAGGCTCATAAATGAATATGTAAGAGCCTTTAATGCCCAAGGCATTAATAAGGCATGGGAGAGACATGGGCTTAAGGTATCTTTATTACTGAAGGCATTAATGAAGGCCTTAAAGAGCGAAGGGAGGATGTAAGAGAATATGGACTTTAAGAAAGTCCAGCTTGAGAAAGTGGACTTTCTCAAGTGGGTGGAGTTGCTAAGTATTCAATGATCTCAATGATCTCCAAATTTCACCCAATAATTCAATGATCTCAAAAGCATCGTACAAGGTTTACAAAATGGGCGCAAGAAGGAGTTTTCTTTTGAAGAGATTTGTCCTATCCATTTGACAAGTCTATCACAATGCAACCATTCCCACAAAATTTTGAGATGCCCAAATTTGAGAAATACAAAGGTGAAACATGTCCTCTACAACATCTCAAAGAGTTTTACATTGCATGTCAAGAGGTCGCCTATAACGAGAATTATTTAAAAAGACTTTTCACTAGAAGTCTTGGAGGTGCAGCCTTGGAATGGTTTATGGCCCTTCCTTATGGCTCAATCTCTACCTTCTCTGACCTTGCAGAGAATTTTGTTGGACAATATTCATATAGCATTAAGCATCAAGCAACACTTAGCGATTTGTGCAATACTAAACAAAATAATGGAGAAACCTTTGCTAGTTTCTTACAACGATGGAGACATATTGCGAATCACATGCCATGGAAAATACCTGATAGTCACTTGATTGACATCTTCACAAAGAGCTTAATCTCTGAAATTTCCTTCCAAATGAAAATGGCTTCACTTGACACCTTTGAATCCCTTGTCAAGAAGGGAAAAGACATTGAAGATGGCCTTTTGCAAAGAGGTAGCATCAAACATTATACTCCTTCCAATAATGATAAACCAAAATTTTGGAGTAAGAACAAAGGAGTTGTCAATAATGGAGTGATTGATGCCAAGCATGTTCAAAATGTTCAAGGATCCAACAATACCAATCAAAACAATCACAATAACAATCAGAGTCAAAATCATTATCACAACAACAACCAAAATCAGAATTAGAATCCACACAATCAGAACAATCAGAATCAGAACAATAATCAGAATTAGAATAACAATCAGAACAATAATCAACAACCATGCAATCAATCATTCTTGTTCCCTCACAACAACTACAACAATAATAACAATAAAAATAATAATGATAATCGACAATGATGACAATTCACAGGTTTAGCAGAACCTTTAGATGTGATCTTCAAACAACTTGTGGATCAAGGAATGATAGTTTACCCAAATACTCGACCTTTTGATGAAAATCAACCTAAACCTATTTGGTATAGGGATAATGAGTATTGTGATTATCATCACATCAAGGGGCATGATACCAAGAAATGCATGAAGCTCAGACACTTTGTGCAAGATCTCATTGAGGATGGGAAAATTGAAGTTCAAGGTTAGAATGCATCCTCATCTAATGCGAAACTAAAAGTCTACAATCAACCTTTCCCACCTCATAATCAAAACAATTCATCAAACACAATCCCATATGACTATTCTACCAATACTATTATAGGCCATGACTGAACATGTGGGAGTTTAAGTGAAAATGACACATTGAAGAAACTGACACGCATGTTAATACCATAATCATCAAAGTTGTTGATTGTAATGCTACTACACGTAGACCCAGAGTCACTGTTCAAGCTGCTGATAAACCTTCTACATCTGCAAATCCACCAGCTGCACCATCTACTGCTGATCGACCTACTTCACACTTTGACTTGTTGGCCCAATTACGAAAGATGCCTACATAGATATCCATTCTATAACTCTTGACCACTTCACCAATTCATAGAGAAGTCCTTGATAAAGCTCTAAATGAATCCCGTGTTCCTGAGAACATCAATATTGCACAATTCAAAGCTATGATAGGGAACCTAGCCGCACAAGAACATTTACTTTTCACTGATAAGGAATTTAGTGGTCCTGGTCCTCATCATAATAAGTCCCTCCATATAGAAGACAAAATCCCCTCCACAAGAGTAAAATGAGTCCTCATAGATGGTGGATCTGGCCTAAATTTGTGCACATCAAAAATGATTCATAATATTGGTCTTTCTGACGACCTCATTGATGCAGACAAGAGAATTACAATAAAATCCTATGATGATTGAGAATGAGAAAGCAAGGGTTTGATCACACTACCCTTACAAGTGGGCCCAACCCCGATTGAAACTGCTTGCCATGTACTGGATCTAGATCTACCTTATAACATCTTGCTAGGACGTCCATGGATACACGCTATCAAAGGTGTAACCTCTACCTATCATCAATGTCTAAAGTTCCCACATCACAGTAGAGAAATCACAATTCCTGGAGATCCTGAGCCCTTTTAATATTGCAAAATATTGGAAGGCAAACAAGCTAATTACTATCCGTTGAATGAGTTTGCCTGACATTTCAATCAAGAAACCCCTATTTCTAAAAAGACATCAAAAACACCAGTTGAACAATCCAAAGGAAAGGAAAAAGTTACTGAAGACAAAGCTACTGAAGACAAACCCTCCTCATCTGAAGCAAAGGCCACATTTATAGATCAAGGCATGGGAGAGTATACATTTGAAAGTGCTTTATGTATTGGGCAACTCCCTTTGTCTCCAAAGTCTTATGGAAAACCATCACCATTACCCCTCTCCAAAGATAAAGCACTTATGCACTACAAGTCAACTATTTTTGAACATTGGGGGTCCTTATCAGATGAACACATGGAATATAGTGTCCTTGATTGGCTCTATAATGATGAAGAAGAATGACCTGTAACTTTCCCCAAAGGAAAGTATCCTAAAGTTACTCCCATTGTTGAAAACATGGGATATGATGGTACTGGTCTTGGAGCCAATGAAACAGGAAAGAAGAAGATCATAACAGCTAATGGCTATCCTAAAGGACACAGATTGGGTTCCGTAGAGACTAAGAATAACTTCATTGAGGATTATTGTTTAGCTGCCTCAGGTTCAGACACTGAGGAAGAGTTCTTTGAAATTCCTTTCCAATTATTGAAGATGACCTAAATGAATATCATCATGTCTTCACTATTACCCAAGCTAACCTTTCATCCCCTTTTCTACCCCTCACAAACCCTGAATTAATTGACTGGGATCAGCAAGACTCACCACCAGCTTTGGACATATGTGATTCAGATGAGGAAATTTTAGCCCTCTTTGGACTTAAGAATATCCAAGAATACGAACATCATATACACTATAGTGAACAAGCCTACTTCGGTAGCCAATTCAACTCTCTCAGTTGCAAAAATGAAAAAGAAAATAAAAATAAAAAAAATGAAAATACATCCTCTGGTGAAAACCTCTCGCAGGCACCTGTGGATGAACAAAAAGACAAAATAAAGGAAGCTTCCTCTAGTGAAAACCTTTTCGAGGTGCTAGGGGAGGGAGAGGCTGACTTTCCATTTGTATCATTAGAATCAGAAGTTTCCTCTTTGATCATTGAAGATATTATTCCAATCAACCTAGGAATGGAAGAAGATCCACATATCACTTACATAGCAGTTTCTCTCAGTGATCAAGAAAAGAAAGACATGACAGTATTCTTGCTTAAGCAAAAAACAAAATTTTCCTAGACCTACAAAGACATGCTCGGGCTCGATATAGATCTTGTCATGCATCATCTTGCTATAGATCCAAGTGTAAAACCTGTTAAGTAGAAACTTCGCAAGATGCATCCTCAAGTTGCATTAGTAGTCAAAGTAGAGCTTCAAAAGATGCTGGACGCTGAAGTAATCAGACCAATTGATTATCCTAAATGGGTTTCTAATATTGTACCATTAGGTAAGCCTGCTGGGGGCATTCACATCTACACTAATTTCAGATACATAAACCTTGCATGTCCCAAGGATGATTTTCCACTCCCTAATATTGACATTATAGTGGATTTGACGGCAGGACATGAAATGTTGTCACTTATGGATGGATTCTCAGGTTATAATCAGATCAAGATAGCACCAGAAGACCAGCACAAAACCACATTCACAATGCCTTGGGGCACCTTCTGTTATCAAGTGATGCCTTTTGGTCTTAAAAATGTTGGAGCCACTTATCAACGAGCAATGACTACCATCTTTCATGACCTTTTGCATGTCATCGTGGAAGATTATGTGGATGATATTTTAGGCAAATCCAAAATAATGGAATCACATATTCCTATCCTTACTACCATCTTTGAGCAATTGGAGAAATATAAGCTTAGGCTGAATCCCAAAAAGTGTGTCTTTGGAGTACAATCTGGTAAGCTGTTGGGATACATTGTGTTGTGGCGTGGAATAGAATTTGATCCAAAGAAAGTGAAAGAAATCCTAGAGATGCCACCACCCAAAAAATTGAAGTAATTATGTAGTTTGTAAGGCAAATTACAATCAATCAAAGATTCATGTCATAGTTGGCTGACAAGGTGCATCCATTCTCCCATCTCCTGTGCAAGAATATCAAGTTTCAGTGGGATTTCTTGTGTCAAAATGCATTTCAAAAAGTTAAAGGCTATCTGGCTAACCCACCCGTGTTGGTACCACCTATTTCTGGTTGCCCTCTGATTTTGTACATATCTGCTACAGAGGTTGCGTTGGGAGCCCTCCTAGCACAATTAGATGACACCGGCAAAGAGTGAGCAATTTACTATCTTAGTAGAACTCTTATTAGCTATGAGTTGAATTATTCCCTAATTAAGAAGGCATGTTTGGCCATTTTTTATTATATTCTTAATCATAAGATTGATCTTCTTGCTAAATTTGATCCACTCAAGTATCTCCTAGCACGCGCTGCTCTTACTGGTTGTACAAAAAAATGGGTTATGATCCTTAGTGAGTTTGACATTGTTTATGTGGATCCAAAAGCCATCAAAGGACAAGTGATTGCAGATCAGTTAGCTAAAGCACCTATTGATGGTAAAAGTCCTTTGATCACAGATTTTCTAGATGAATCAGTTCTAAATCTTTCCCCGAGTCCACGATGGAAGCTATATTTTGATGGATCCTTCACTCAGAAAGGATCAGGGGCAGGAATCTTGTTTGTTACACCAAAAGGAGATCTCATCCCTAAATCTTTCAAATTATAGTTTCCTTGTACCAACAATATTGTAGAGTACAAAGCCCTTGTACTTGGACTTTGACAGGCCATACAATGGCAGATTCTCACTTTATTGGTGCTTGGTGATTCTCAATTGGTTATCAAACAAGTTATGGATGAATACAAACGAAGGATGACAAGTTGCTCCCCTATCACTGGACAAGTGAAGATCTTAAGATGCATTTCACTAAGCTAATCTTTTAGCAAATCCCTCGCACAAACAACAAAGTAGCAGATACCATGGCAAGAATTGGGTCCTTGATCACTATGCCAGAACACAGCACACAGTGTGAGTTTCTTGTCGAGAATCTTACGATCCCTGCCTATGACAAGCTGAATTATGAAATGGTGTGTGAAATTGCTGAACCCAATTCCCCATGGTACCAAGAAGTGTATTCCTACCTACGTGATGGACATACCTTACTTACTTTAACCCCCAATCAACATAAAACCTTCGTTCGCTGCACTTCCCGATACACAATCCTTGCTGATACCCTTTTCTAAAAGCATTTTGATGGAACTCTTTTAAGGTGTCTGAATTCTGATAAAGCACAAATGTCCTTAGAGGAGGTACATCAAGGAATCTGTGAGGCCCACTCTAGTGGACTTACTTTGGCCAAAAAGTTGTTATGCACTGGATATTACTGGCCTACTATGGAGCAAGATGCCTATAACTATGTGAAGAAGTGTGTACCTTGTCAGCAGCACAGTGATTTGATACACGCTCCCTCCCAATCCCTCCAACCTACCATCACCCCTTGGCCTTTTTCACGCTGGGGTCTCAACCTTGTTGGCCAAATTTTCCCTAATTCATCCAATGGCCATAAATACATTATGGCTGCTACAAAGTACTTTACCAAGTGGGTCAAAGCTGTTCCTCGCACCTACACTACTAGAAAATAGATTTCAAAGTTTATTTTGAACTATCTTATCTATCACTATGGCATTCCTCAGGACATTGTTACTGATAACGGAGGACCTTTCAAGAACAAGGATGTCACAGAGCTATGTAGGAATTTTAGCACTACCCACCATACCTCTTCAAAGTACTTTCTACAAAGCAATGGTCAAGCTGAGGCTACAAATAAAACCATCCTCAGAATCCTCAAGAAAATAGTCAATGAAGCTGGCCGTGATTGGCACCTTCGCCTCAACCTTTCCCTTTGGTCTTATAGAACCTCCATTTGAACCCCCATGGGAGCCACTCCCTTTTCCCTTGTTTATGGTACTGAGGCTATTCTACCCATTGAAATTGAGCTCCCTTCCCTCAGAATCTCTCTCAAGAATCTGTTGTCCGAAGAAGAATATAGAGTTGCCCACTTGCAAGAGTTGGAACTCCTTGATGAGAGATGCCTCAATGCCCTAAACCACCTCCACATGTATCAAATATTCCTTTGCCTTCAGTTCAACAAAAGGATCAAACCTCATCAGTTTGAGGTTGGTGATCTCATCCTACAACATAATATGAAAAACCTCCAGAATTGTAAGAAGAAAGGGAATTTTGAACCTAATAGGTTGGTTCCCTTCACTGTTATAGAAAAGTATGGTTTAGGTGCCTATCAGATTAAATATCCAAAGGGATATCCACTCCCTAATCCTATAAATATTGTACATCTCAAGTTCTTCTATGCTTTACCACACATAAACAAACACTTTGTATGAGAATAAACTCACAATCAGTTCTTTGAAAGACCATTTTGCCTAGCCAATGCATGTTTCCCTACATCTACGTAAAGTGTCCAATCATGAGTGAAATTAATGATTGAATGAAGATGAGAATCTGGTGTGTGTCTCGACACTGAATTGGATTGGTGCATTACAAAATATATCACTTTCTTTGAGACATGGAAATAGGGTGTCATGTCTTCCACCATCAAACTCGACATTGAACTCCCCTTGAGCTTTCATATTTGGGGATTTTATCATTACTACCATTATGAGATCAATTGATGAGCCCTATAAGGTACTATCCCTTATAACTCCAAACCACCTTATGCAAAGAGTGGAGACAAAATTTGAAGACCCTATCGACCAATCAGGATCCACAACCCATTTGAATCCCCTAAACCCACAACATAGATTTCTCTCTTTAGGCCTATAACCCTTGTAGCCCTTCTAAACCTGATTCAGGCCTTTAACTTCTTAAAACCCTTAAGGATATCCTCTTGGATATCCTTTCTACACCTTATTCCACTGAAATCAACTCTTCATTGGGTTCTGTGGGTCTTCTCCAATGTATGTCCCCACTTTGCTATCACTTTCCTAGTCAAGCACATAGAGATGCTTGACCTAGGGCCGCCTTGAAAAATTGCCAAACCTCCTCTCCAGACCTCTATTCTCTAGAATCATTGAAAACACACTCCTAACACACAAAATTGATAGCAAATTATGAAAGCAAGATAAACATCTTGGATGAAACCATGCAATTTTCAAAGGACTTTAAAAGAGTAACCTTGATCAGGAAAATATCAGCATTTGAGATATCAAGATTGAAGACAGAACCTAAAATTGAAATAGCTTTCAAAGCCTTAGTCCATGGTAAGAAATCCTTGAGCATCTCTAGTAATATTGAGAATGAATAAGTTGATATAGAACTAGTAGAAATCGTTACTATGATTGCTAAGAAAGAAAGGAAAGGTAAAGGAAAATATGAAGGACAACTACCATTCAAATGTTTTTCATGAAACAAAGTTGGTCATTTTGCATCCAAGTGTCCTACAAGAGTCAAGAAGTTCAGATCAGATTACAAACCCAAATATAATAAGGAATGCTATCATACTGAGGATGGTGTGATTGGTGATGAATCAGAAGAAGATGAAATTGGATTCATTGCAATTAAAGATATGGAAAAAATGATTGATGAAATAGAAATTGAAGATGAAAAGAAAGCACAAGAATTGGCTTTAGTTTCACAAGAAGACATCAGAACACATTGGATAATAGACAGCGGGTGTTCACATCACATGGAAAGAGACAAAGATAGATTTTTACATCTAGATAAGTACAAAGGTGGCATGGTTAGATTTGGGGATAACACTCCCAAACCTATCATAGGTAGAGGATCTATCACCTTAGAAGGAAAGAACAAGACTGATGATGTTCTGTATGTTGATGGTTTACATCATAACTTACTAAGTGTTGGAAAGTTTCTTGATAAAGGATATCAGTTAGAATTCAAAAACAATAGGTACATTATTAACAACAAAGAAGGAGACATGATAGTATCAGGTTCAAAGACCAAGGGTAATGTTTTTCAGCTTAACTCTGAAGTAGGTTGTTTTTTTGCAAAAGTGGATGACAGTTGGTTATGGTAGAAAAGACTTTGTCATATCAATTTTGACAACATAGTAAAGATAAGAAATGTAAAGGTAGTAAGAGACCTTCCTAGTATTGCAAGACCTATTGATACGATGTGCTGGGAATGTGTGATGGGAAAGCATTTGAGGACCTCATTCAGAAGCAAACATAACTCTACAGAGAACAGATTAGATCTAATTCATACAGACTTATGTGGACCTAATCAAACAAGATCATACTATGGTGAAAGGTATTTCATTTTTTTTGTTGATGATTTCTCCAGAATGATGTGGGTTGCGTTCTTGAAAGATAAATCTAAAGCTTTTGAGAAGTTCAAAATATTCAAAGCTAAAGTTGAAAATGAGTCTAGATTAAAGATAAAATGTCTGAGATATGATAAAGGAGGATAATTCACCTCTGACAAGTTTCTTGAGTATTGCAAAGAACATGGGATCAAAAGACAACTAAGTGCACCCAAAAACCCTCAAAAAAATGGAATTGTAGAAAGAAGAAATAGGATAATACTTGACACAATGCGCACTATCATGATTGAAGGAAAAGTTGCACACACCTATTGGAGAGATGTAGTCAATACATCAGTCTATACTATCAACAAAATTCAACAAAGACAAGGCATGGACAAAACACCTTATGAAATTTGGTTTGGTAATAAACCTATAGTAAAATACTTCATAATATTTGGAAGCAAGTGTTACATCAAGAGAGATGATGGTGTTGGTAAATTTGATGCTAGAAGCAATGAAGGTATTTTTCTTGGTTACTCTACTAAGAGAAAACCTTACAGATGTTTTAATTTAAGGTTGAATAAAATCATTGAAAGTGCACATGTGAAGATTGAAGAGAAGTTCATGATTCAAGGGAGATATTATGCATATGCACCTATGATTGAAGATGAACCTAGACCTATCAATAAAGAAATAGTTATTGAAGAAATGTTTGAATGTATTGATGTATCATGCAATAACCCTGAACCAAGTGAAGAAGAATCACAGAGTATAGATGAGAGTGTCACACCTAAAATCTCAAAATTCACATCTAGATACCATTCAAAAGAAGATATCATTGGAGATCAGAGCAGTAAATTTTTGACAAGATCTAGAGAAAAAGGTTCATCCGTTGATGAAGAGGTGTGTTTACTTTCACAAATTGAACCCTTAAGTGTTGAAGATGTGTGTAATGATTCAGATTGGAACTAAGTGGATATTCAGAAATAAAATGAATGAAGATGGTACAATGATAAGAAACAAAGCAAGATTGGTATGTAAAGGATATGCACAGAGAGAACGAATTGACTATTCTGATACATTTGGCCCTGTGAGTAGAATGGAAGTTATAAAGTTGTTTTTAGATTATGAAACATTCAAGAAATTCAAAGTATATTAGATGGATGTCAAGTCAACATTTCTGAATGGTGACTTCAAAGAAGAAGTTTACATAGAGAAGCCTAAAGGATTCAAACTTTCAGACAAACCAAACATGGTATGCAGACTAAAGAAAGCCCTCTATGGACTTAAACAGGCCCCAAGAGCATGGTATGAGAGACTTGATGGTTACTTGACAAAGATTGGATTCAAAAAGGGAGTAGTAGATTGCAACTTATTCATCAGAGAGACACCTAAAGGATTATTACTTGTTGCTATCTTTATTGATGACATTATTTTTGGAGGTAATGACAAGCTTAGAGCATAATTTTCCAAAGAGATGCAGAGAGAATTTGAAATGAGCATGATTGGACCTATAAAATAATTTTGGGATTAAATGTAAAGCAGACAGATTGGGGTATATTCATAAATCAGTCTAAATATGTGAAGGAGATATTGAAGACATTAAAAATGGAAGATTTCAAGCTATTAAGCACTCCTATGATAACATGAAGAAAGATTTCTAAAAATGATGACTCCACAACAGTTGACAAAACACTTTACAAGTCCATGATTGGAAAACTCATATAACTCACTCAATCTAGACCAGATATTTCTAATACAGTTGGCATTATTGAAAGATTAGTAGCTGAACCAAAGTAGGATCACTTAATGGAAGTAAAAAGAAGATTTAGATATTTAAAGGGAACTCTAGACTATGGTTTATGGTATCCTAATTCAGAAAATTTAGAACTTCATGTGTACACAGATGCAGATTGGGAAGGTTACATTGATGACAAAAAGAGTACCTCAGGAGGAGCAGTATTGATTAGAGACAGGTTGGTTACTTCAAAAATAAAGAAGCATGTTACCCCTAATTCTTGACTCATGCCCTACATTTTATCATTTCCTAAAATTAGGAGTTTACCGTCTGAAAAGAAAAAATATTATCTTATCTTATAGTCTAGTATGAATTTTCTCCTTGTCAGTTGAACTTGAATCTTGAACTTACTTAGTTCAAGGTTCAAGGTTCAATGTCACCTTGCATTGGTTTTTTCATTTCTTCTCTTTTGTGTGAACATGAGCGGCACAGTTTGCAAATTCCAATCTCCCATTGAACTCTGAATCGTGAACTTGTCTAGTTCAAGGTTCAAGTTTCAATTGCGGTCTTCATCTTGCATAAAGTGTAATAGAGTTTAAGTTTTTTTTTCTGCCCATGTGTTTTTTTTATAAACACACCGAAAGGAAGTAATGCCTTTTACCCATTAAACTTAATTTGTGAACTAGGCTATATCAAAGTTCACAATTCAAGCGAAGCTTGCGTGTTGAATAAGTGAAAAGACAGTGGTGACATGACCAAAGTGACAAATGGCATGTGATAATTTTATCTGCACGTGTTGTAGATATAATCATCATTAGAGGTGACACTTATATTCCATTTCAATCATTTAAGAGGTGCAATACTTAATGATCACATCAAGAGAAAACTCTTGTTGCATTTAATTAAGAGCCTGCATTGTCACTAAATGCAAATCTTATGCATTTTATGGGAACATCTGTTATAAAATAAGAGTTTGTGTTGTTAGTCTTCTGGTGAAGTTTTCTAGTGAAATTGAATTGGCAGAGCAGTAGAAGGTATACTCTCATCCGGAGAAGCTTAGAGTGTGCAGAATCTCTAGGTTATTTTTTTTCTCTCTTAGAGTCCCTATTTGAAATTGAAGCCGTTTGAAAAAGTTTGATATTGCAAGGTTCTATTTTCCTTCTGCAAATCTCAGTCTTTTATGAGTATTTTCATTAAGAAATATGAACTCCCCACTCCCAAATTTTGGACCAACCTCCCCATTGGTTAGTTCACTTCCTAATTTTGATGACACAATGATAAAAGCAGGTGGCTTAGAGGAGATTCGTAGTAAAATCAAAAGTCTTGTTTCTGGTTCTATAATAGAGAAGGTGGTGTTAAGTGGTCTAGCCGATGCAACAACATTTCCCCTAGTGGCCCCCTATCCAGAGTTAGTAATGGAGTGTGTTAAAAGGTGTGATAGGTAAGAGAGGTGTATTAAGAAGATTGATGCAAGCCCTCTGACTTTCATAAACCGAGATGTCATCCTCACAACAATGGGTATTCCTGAAAAGGATACTTATGAAGGATGAACAATTGCTTCCTCCTACTCTATTTTCTCAATGAAGAAATAGATTTAAAGAAATGAAATTGCCAAAAAATGGTTGTTGAAGGTGAAAAGGGGAGGGCCAAGGCTTCCCAAACCCCTTACAATAGACCATTTCAAGCTTGAAGTTGTAGAATTAGTGATTTTTTTCAACATGATCAAAGGTAATAACCACGCCTATTACTGGCAAGACTGGATGTATTTCTTTATCCAGATAACTTTAGGAGGGGAAAATTTCATTGATTGGGTAGACTATATTGCTGATGAACTTCATCATCAGCTAGCAAACTATTCAAAAAAGTTTGTGGTTTCTATATGTCTTCTTATATGTTCTATGCATTGGCTTGTATTAGAAAGTAAGATGGTTTATATCATGAGTTACCTATTCCCAATATGAAGGTATGTGATTATTATCCCCATATGTAGAAGGAATTCCATCTTGAAAGTTTTATGAAAGTAAATGGTGTTTTCTAGGAAGGTTGATTTTTGAAATGCAGGGGAACATTGAGCAGAGAATGTCAGAGGAGGCTATGAAATTTATTAATGTTTTTGGGAGTTTCTTCATACAATTCAGAAGGTTTACGTACATAAGAGTTGGTGTATTTGAAGAAGAACCATTCACATTGCCTAGATATTCTCTAGATCTAGATGCTATAACTGAGGTTAGTCATCAATTAGCTCATGTACACAAAGACCTCAAAGAAAGGAAGGGAAGAGCTAAATATATTTTTCCTATAGAAGTTGGTTTTTATTCTTGTAAGAATTCTTTTGATGCTCTTAATTTGGAGCAAGAATTGAACAAGCTAAAACTAAAAAAATTTCAGGATAGGAGAGATTTTGACATCAGGGCGTATGTTACGCGACATTTTAGTTTACCTTCTGAATTCTGCCATGTTCCTGAAATGGAGGATTTCTGGAAAAATTGTGTTGATGATTTCAAAGTCAGAAGAAGATTATGGTGCAGATTTACACTTGTCCAAATAGTTAATCTGCAAACAAAGATTGATGCTAATGGAATAGAAGAGGGGGAAGATGAAGAGATAATTGATGAATAGTATAAGGAGAAGGTTTAGGGGTTTCCACTCCCTAAAATTGACTAGAGCATAGAGGAAAGAGAGAGTATTCACATCAAGACTCTCGGTGTTATAAAAAGAACCAAAAGATGGATTGCCAGTAAAAAGCCACCTCCTCATAGAAGACACAATACTAGAGGATTAGTTCTTAAAGATCATATTGAAAAATCTATCCCAAGTTCTAATGAAAATGTTTATGTTGTAGGTTCATCTAAATCTAAAAATACAAAAGCTATTGAATCTAAAGTTAAAAAGCAGAGGTCTCCTCGTCCTATTCAACCCATGAGGACTTCCAGAAGAAAGGCTATCAAATAAGAAATCAAGTCAGTCGGAGAAAAGCAAGTGATCAATCTTGAGGAGATGGATCCCTTGATGGAAGAAGAGAACACACAATGCTTTGTATCAGAAGAAGCTATTTTTGAAAAAGATAATCAGCAGGGAGTTAAGTATTCTATGATTTCTATGCCCACTAGTCCAACACAGGAAATGGAAGACTCTCAACAGTCACTAGTTCCCACTTTGAAATGGTTAGAAATGTCCATCAGTAGAAAAAGAAATGTCCTACCATTAACACTACTAGTTGAAGACATGGTAAGAAAATGTATGAGTTCCTCAGGAAAAACCAAAAAGGATCAGAATAGATTCCAGGGTTGACATTGATGAAAAAACAAGGCACTGGTATGTTGAACGTGCAGTTCCCAAGAATGATAAGGAGATCTCTAAAGCTACTGTAGATGACTTCACAGTTGAGAAGATGGATCTTGGATATGCAACTAGATTGGCTGATGTGAAACACTTCGAAAATTCTACGAAAAAGATCATACACAAGTCTTTTAAAGATGAAAAGGATAATAATGAGTTGAAAGAAACAATAAAAAAGATGGCTGAATTTATTCAAGAAGTTCAGGACCCTAACCCTCTCCCTCTGACTATAGCTTCACATTCATTTGATCCATGTTCACCAGAGGTTAGGAAAACCCTAGACCAAATTCAGAAAAACAAACTAAATGGATCCAAGCCATGATACAAAAAGGAAGCAATTATATAAATCAGTTGATTAAGACTCATAGGGTTGTTAGTTCAATTATTGCAGAGGTTCTGGTGGAATTAGCAGAGTGGGAAAAGAGAATAAAAAATGGCTAAAAGTGACAAATCAGCTCTATGCAATAGAGAAATATGGGGTAAGTAAATTCCTGACTGAGAAGCCTATTCCAGGATTAGATGAAGATACTCTCCATGTCTCCATCAAGAGTATTGAATGGAGGAACTCCATTATTAAATATGGTCATGATAAGACCACCTACCTATTGAGTGAATCAAAAGGGTTGATGGACACCATGCAAAAGGATCTCAAGTGTTTGAACGTTTCACTTATAAAAGAAGATACTCAAAGTATCAAAGGAGCAGAGGAATTGCTACTGGAGTTTGAATGTGAGATTGTAGCCATCAGAGGTACTAAAGATATTACCCCAGATGACTTCATGACCCTTGCCAATATGGATGTGATGCTGGTAGTATACATAAAATTACCCAGGTCCGCAAAGATAAGAAGTTTCTGAAGCAAAGGGTAGTTCACATTGCCTTGCCACATCAGACCACAATCATCAGCATTGAAAAGGCGCACAAAGAATGGAGGAGCTCCCGTGTTGGTGAAACCTCACAGGACCAATCAAAGGGATCCAATGCATCCACCATTCTATGATAATGCTTCACAAATCATGGAGTAGTGGTAGTTTTTCCTAGTTTATGTTTTCTTTGAGTTTGGGTGGTTTTTGTAAAAATAGTTATACTGAATCTCGTAGAGTGTACCTCGGGATGTCAATTTCTATTTCTAAAGACGAATGGCTATTTATATAACAAGGATAATCTGTATATGGATGATATTAATATTGGTTAAGTTAGGGTAAAACTTAATATTTTTTAGTATCTTTCTGTTAGTTTGATAATTGAAAAGAAACTTGGAAGTATATTTTTGATATGAATGGAGAAAAAAATTATGCTGTGTGAATCTGTTGGTTTATATTAGCATATTGATCTCTATTGGGATATTTCTTGAATATCAAAAATCTATTTTCAAGTGGTTTTTTCTGTAGCTTGCTTTAGCATAGTTTTATTTCTAGTAAGTAAGTTCCGAGATTGAAGTCTATGAGCTTCATTTAGTGTTGAGATATATGTCTTTCATTCAGTTTTCATGAAATGTTGATGTATGAAATACTGCAAAAGCCTTTTTCACTTTCTGGTTAAAGTGTATGTTTGCAAAAGCAATGTGTGATTGTTAGAATTCATTGAAAATTAAATAGGGAGTTGTACCTTAATTCAGAAAATTATAAATCTAAATATTATAATTCAACTGTTAGTTTTAGATTGTTGTTTTTCACGGGCTTAGACCAAGTAATTAATAATTTATAGAAAGACAAATCTATATCCTAACAGATTTTTGGTGACTCTACTGGGGAGTCAATACATAAAGTATCAATACTCATTCCCTTTAAATGAGCACCATGGTGTTTCCTGCTCTCATAATTCCTAGTCAGGAAGAAGTTCCCCCATTTATTTAGCCTAACTTATACTTTTTAAATACCCAGGAAGACATAATCTCTGATCTTCATTTGGTGGCCTGGGTTGTGAGAAAAAGTGACCAACATTATCAACAAGACCACTTGGAGTTAGAAGAGGAAGAAGAAATTGGCGAGTGGTTGAGAGGTCTTCCAATTGTCCAAGAAGCCGCCATAGTAGATAAAGTTGTGCAGAGACCTTAAATTTCTTAGCAAGACTCAATTCCTGACCTTTTACCAGGTCCCAAGCAAGGAAGGAATTTTTGATAGTTTTTTCCAAGAAATTCAAAACCTTTAGTTTCCTACCAGTTATACCCCAAAGAAGAAGGCTAAAAGTAGACCTTCTTCTCCTAAAAAGTAAAGTCCTAACATATCTTCATCTTCTCACCAGTGGCAAGCCTTGACTCTTTCTAGAATTCAAGCACCTCCTTTTTCAGACAATTTATCCACCCTTATTCATGGCACAACCTTGGGGTAATGTCGTTGGGCCTCTTAATTTGGTAGGAAATCATTCCTTACCTAAAGGAGCTAGAGAGCTTTTACCCAAATTTTATGGGGACAGAAAGGTTACTGTAAAAGATCATCTTAATGCATTTAATACAGCCTATGGAATTTTGGTTGTTCAACATGAAGATGTTGTAGTTAGATTGTTCGTTCAAACACTTGCTGAATTAGCAGCCGATTGGTTCTATCACTTGCCCAATGGTTAAATTACCAATTGAGATACTATGAAAACTGCTTTTAAAGCACGTTTTAAAATTATGTCTGATGAACATGATCTTCTTGCCCAGTTGACACAGTTGAAGAAAGAAATACATGAGCCCATGAGACAATTTGTAGCAACGTTTAATAAGATAATTCATAAAATCCCTACCCCAAAAGACCTATTGCTGAAAATAGAAAAGATTTTTTTATGAAAGGTAATGGAAATACACTTTTCCTACATATTTTTCATAATTTTTTTTTTGTAATTTACTATTTTTCCCAAAGCCTTGAAGAGATAGGTTGTTGAATCGCCAAACAACCTATGTTTAGTTAAAGTAATATTTGAAAGTGATAACGAACTCAATATGTATTAAAATTATATTCATTAGAAAGCTTGTTCCGAATCACATCATTTGGCATCATGTATTTGAGGAAAACATTTGATTTGGTCATTTTTTGAGGCCTTGAAAGACCAAATTTTAGGAATTTTTTTTTCTTACAAGAAATTTTCATTTTAGGGTACTTCACACGAAGGGGTCTAGGGGTATTTGGGTGAAGACCCTTCATGCGAAGACCCTTCTGTGAAAAATCTGGTGAAAATTATCTTGCCGGATTTTTATCTTGGCCACTTCGCTCGAACTCTGTTGGCCATGTTGAAATTTTTTTTCCAAAAAATTTAGAAAGGTATAAAAGTAAGGTTTTTTATTTTTTATTTTTACCAAATTCCAACAAGTAAATTCGATTTTTCTATTATTGTGAATAGTTTTTACAAAGGCATTTTTGGAATAACAATTGTTATTTATATTTTTTTCGAAGGAATAATTTTTAAGAGGAGAAATATTATCTCAAAGTATTTTTTTGAAGACATTTTTGAAGAGAAGAAATGGGGAACAAGAATGGAAGACAACATAAATCTGCTAGAAAAAGATTGCCTGGCGTCGAACAAAGAAATCGTGATGCTACATTGAGATATTATCAT
Organism: Thuja plicata; assembly: GCA_018584345.1. NCBI lineage: Eukaryota > Viridiplantae > Streptophyta > Pinopsida > Cupressales > Cupressaceae > Thuja > Thuja plicata. The sequence continues at coordinate 272,100 of MU223408.1, read as the reverse complement.
AATACTAAAAATGAAGAAGGACAAGCTGAAGTAGGAGGGTCAAGTCAAGTTGAAGAATTGCACATTGAACAAGGGTTGGGATCACTCCCTACGGAAGCTCAGGAAATTGATGTTGGAGAAGGTTCAAGATCATGTACTCCTATTGGTATGGATGAACATATACATTTAGCTCAAACTGTAAAGAGAAATATTAATTATAGAAACTTAGATCATTTACTTACAATGGATGTGGAAAATTTGAGATCACTTGCTAATGTTCAACC